>JAANSN010004714.1:0-14247 GCA_036850665.1 Dicranocentrus wangi | reverse complement strand
CCTTTACATTTAACTTTCCCATCCCATCTTTATGCTATTAACCCAATTCTAAATTGTCGTTTGCTTTTTCTTTGCAGTGGTGGGAAGTCTCCGGTTGCAGAAGGTGTTCATCCCACCGTATAAAATGAATCAGGATAATGTCACCCTCAGCTGTCCGTTTGACTTGGGAGGTGATCGGTTGTACGCAGTGAAGTGGTACAAAGACAATGAAGAGTTTTTTCGCTTTGTTCCCAAATACCGGCCAGCAATTCACGTTCATAAGGTGGACGGAATCCATGTTGTTGTAAGTCATTTTCTTTGCCCATAAACTTGTAATGCGCACAATCATTTGCAATTTGCAAATATTATGTATTTAATCCTCGTTGCCAAAAAAATGCTAGAGTTTTGGGTTTCGAACTATTAGTATACAAAGCCACGGAGGTTATTTTACCACATACCATTTCACACTTGGTGAATATCCTCTGGAAATGCATAGAATCGAACTAGGCTCCTATAAATTTCCAGCTCTCCATACTGCTCTCTCATCACAGCTCTACTTTTCCAGACTTTCACAATTTTGGATTGAACCAACTGTTCCACCACCACTACTCTCACCCAGAAAAGCAAATACTTTGAGTTCCCCTCTGCCAGCACTGCTGGACACCATGAAATGAATGGACATGACAAATATTGGTTTTAACAAGTTCCAGATGAAAATCGTGGACAGGATGAAACCAGAGGGTTGTTACTCCATCATAATCATCTTACAACTTTTCCACTTTTATTTACTCACCTATCTACTCCAGCTCTCCACACATATCCTCCAAATATATGGTTTTACCTGGCCCTCCCTATTTCCACTGTGTATATATTATCCGATTCACTTTACATTATATAAATACATGCCTCATTGATCCACAAAGGATAGGGTTTTCCCCAAAAACTGGACTTGTTTTCATTTGGCCAAGCGATCACACGTAATATTCCATCTCTTATTTACCTTTCCGTCCTCTCATAAAAAATCCTGGATAATACATACCCTGTCCACAATTCGATCATAGGAAGAGATAAGTTCTTTACCGGGAACTCGACTCTCGTCCGTTCTGTTCTGAGTGACAACTATCCAAAAAACCTTACATGACCAGAGTGGTCAAATATCGGATTTCCGATCAGCCCCATAACATTTCACAAGTACATACTTTCATTTTATACACACGTATCCTATATTATTGACACAATTTTACCCCAACCTTTGTTTTAACCAGTCAACCGAAAACTTTCCATTTATCATTATCCCCCATCGAATTAACCAATTTTCAGAGATTATCTAGTAGGGAAAAAACTTTTTGATGGTGAGATAGGGACACAACGCTGTACACTCTTATTTGCTTTCCTCGCTTGTTTTTCGACTTCATATATATATATATATACACACACAGAGTGTGCGTACACTTGAGTGATGATTGTTTACAGGGATTGCTGAATTAAAGGTAATTTTCCTACCTAACTCCATAGTATATAGGTAGTCACATACCTATACTTACGTGGAGGAAAGTCTACACATTCACAAGAAAAAAAATATTTTTCCAGATCTAGGAAATTGATTGCATCACGAGTTACTCTAGAAGAAACGCCGGTAAAGGGTTATACACATTACCTATGCAGGGTGGCTTTGAAAGGCCGACTTTTTTTATCACGTGATATAACATAAGATAAGCAAACAAACACGGATGGTGCATTACGTATTCAGGATTTCCCTACATCAAATATTTTACTTCATCATAGTCATCACCATCACAAACTTTTTGTAGTGATAATAATACCCAATTTTATTATTATTTCTTACGATTATACCCGTCATCGTCTGAATACCAGAGTGGTAAATAAACGCAAACCTAGTTTGCATAAAAGAGTTTGCATGAGAGAGAGAGAGAGAGAGGAAGTACTTTATCGACAAAAGTGAAAGGGGAACAGGAAGAGGGGGAAAGTGTAAAAGTAGTTTTGTAATAATGCACCTATCTCTCCGAGGTGGAGGGTGTGATCCCAAAAATATTCAGAGAAAACACTGCACCACGCTACTATATGTAGGGAAAAGAGCAAAGTTATGTTTTTTCCGGTGGATGGGGAAAAAAATATATAAATATGATATCATCACTCCGCGTGCATTTTACACAGACTCTCATAACTGCCTTTCCTTTCTCTCTTTTCGGATTTCCTTGAAATGATCGTAATACGTCCCCAAATGAACGTACAACACAGGTATAATGTGGGTGCTTTTATACCTAAAGTCCATAAAATATGGTAAAGTGCAGCGAGATAAAAAAATTCGATACAAGGTTCGACGAAGCTAACGTAGGTATCCATTTTTTATTGCGGCTCGGTTTTCCCATCTCTCTGAAAACTGTGTGTGCTCTATAAAACAAACTTTTATTTTTTGGTATTGATACTGCACCGGTGCCGCGCCGCCAGCCACTAAAACACATTATGGATTGACACACGCACATCATCATCATCGTCATCATGTTGATCCAATAAGTCTCGAATTTGCTTTGCCTCGCGGTTCCTCCTCTTATGTGCACTATTATCGCATCAAAACAGCATGCAACACTTTTCCATTTTTGCTGCATCATCAACAAGCTCACAAAAGGTGGAGGCGATGCGGGAGGTGAGGTCGTTGTAGCGGTAACATGTTCTGATCAAGTTTTTTCCCTATTACTGGCTTGCTCTGCTCAAGTAGATACAGGGTATGTGCACTTTTTTATGGATGCGATCATCATATCGCGAGGAAGAGAAAACCACACGTTTTTTCTGTCAGGTAGCAGTTGGATATATGGATAGCCTTATCATCCATTCACATGGGGAAAGTTAGCTATTCATATATATATCTTGATAATAATAAACGCATAAAGTTTTCCCGTCTCTCTCACGTTGTATATGTGTATTTTATTACTTTTTCCCCGTGTAGCATTTTCCTGACTGGTAAATAATGTGATCATGATGACGGTCGTGTGGTGTAGTGGTGGTGTGGCGACCGTCCTGATTCCCGATGTTTGCATTATTTAGAGGCTTCCACATGGTTGCCGAGCTTTCACCGCGAAAGTAAGCTTTGGTAGTATAGTGCAGCGACTGGATGCAAAATTCGATGCGGAATGCAGTACAAAAGCTTTGTTTGCTTTGGTACTCGGTTGATTCAGCTGATCATGCTGTCAATAAATTTATAATGGGAAATTCCAAGGAATTAAATTGTCGTTAAGTCTGAGAAAACCTGTGGAGCGAAACAGCGTTTCAAAGGATATAGCTTATCTCGGAACACGAAAAAACTGTTAGACCCAGTTTAAAATGAAGATAGACATATTGTTATTGCCGAAATATAGAGCCATAATCACAAATAGGTTGCGCGGCACAAAAACACTCGCTCCGGGTCCGGGTTTGGTCGCGCGTACGCCAAAATCCTAGTAAAAGCTTATTTATTTTCTGTCGTCACCTGTATCAAAGAAGAAAATTAAAGGGCACAAGAATAATATTTATGTATATGGGACAAACAGAGGGAGCAACCGTGTGGTCACGTGACATTCAATTAAAGTAAAACAATAGAGACGAGGGAGTCAACACAGGGTTCCAGCAGGAGCCGTAGGCCATTTGCATTCTGCATAGCTAATGGTAATCTCATCATGAAATCCCATTTCATTTCACAAACAACATTATTATAAAATGAAAAGTTTAACTTGTGCCTACGAATCACTCACTCAAACTCCCACAGTCAGTCAGTCCAGTCAGTACACATTCTCCTTGAAAATTATGAAAGCTGTTGCTGCGTACGCCAGCACAGCAAGCACCACGAAAGTCACAGGTCGATTTTCGAAAAAGGGAAACAATACAGGTCAGAAGTGGAGGACGATCGTCAATGTTTTTTCTCTTAAATTATGTGCATGCATTAGAATACCCTGACTCAGTTGGAGTCGCGGTATGGCACACTATGCAAATGTGTTTGTTTCACAGAGCCTGCAGGATTTTTAGGTTGGATTTGACTTGGAATAATATATATATAGACTGTCGGGAAACGGCACGCACTCATGCATGCTTTTAACAGCATAATTTTATATTCATCCATCCTTCCGTTCATGGCATGTCCATGGTATTTTCCTTTTTTAGTGGCTAAGAGGACATGGAACAATAAGGGAACAAAAGGGGTAAAAGGCTAGAGAGTCAGCGGTGCATGCATATGCATACACATATTAGCTTTTTCCAAAAGCTCTGCTCCTATCCCCATTTTCCACTCTCCCTCTGACTCTGGCGGTGGTGGTGGTGGTGCGGTAGAGGAAACCTCCAAGTTTTTCGGGGCTAATAATAAGCACAAGCTCACGACTCCTGCTTGGAGCAAGTCTCAAACTTTTTGTTATTGAATCACTTAATGAGCGTGTATGCAAAACCGTACATTACATTTCAGGTCACTATTTCAATCCTCGGAAAGAAACACACGGAATGGGAGAGGGAAAAAGTTAATGCTTTCCAGTCCAGAGTATATATGGTTCTGCAAAATCACTTCAGCTTTAGCTTTACTAACACGCTTGGAAAAGGCGTTTTGTCTTTGAATATAACTTTAGCCACCACCACTTCCCTTTTTCCCACCGCGAAACGTAGAAACATACTACGTATCTATATATTTGGGGTAGGGAAAAGGGAAATCTGGGTTTTTGGGTGAAAATATTTTCTGCTGAGTGTTAACCCAAGGGGCAATTCCACTCCTTCAGAGATTCCTAGATACATAGATATCTACTATTGAATCATGTTTGGGTTGAAAAGGGAGGTATCCCTAAGTAAGGTCTGGTATAACAGTGCAGCGCCCATTGAGGGAAAGTGAGAAATGGGAGTTGAGCTGGGGTAATAGGGGCGCAACAACGGAAGACTAAATCACCGTTTTCACTCCACCACAATGCACCTCCAAAAAGGGAAAAAACGTGTCTTCCATATTCTCTTAAAATGGGCTAAACTTTTTGCGGTATATTAGCTCTCATATGTGCATTTTCAAAACTAAAAGAAATCGTGCCTCTTTTTCCCTTTGAGTTTCCTCTTTTTTCACCCAATGAACTCAAATACTCTAAAGGTGTCCTTTTGACTGGATGAAGTGCGAGGACGAGAAGGGCGAAAAAAGAAATGTGTAGTGAGAGGGAATCAGTTCACGGGTCATTTGTTCCGCTTTATTGGTCAATTTGGTTTTGAATGTTGAACGAAGAGAGAAAGAGTTGCTTTATTTCCTACATTTTCCAACACACAGATTCCTTGCATGATGGGAGCTACTGTGTGATGTAGAGAGAAAGTGCATTGCATTGCAATGTAATGTAGTGAAGGAGGGAACTTGTGGGAAAAGGAAGAAAAACTATTTTCTCCTTTTTCTTTAACTTTTTGTATTATTTTCCATTTCGTGCTTTTTATCCTTCCGGGTGTAAACCTTAGAGTATTGAACTATCATTCGGTCGGGGTTGCTGTTCTAGTCTGTAATAGCAATCCCC
Organism: Dicranocentrus wangi; assembly: GCA_036850665.1. Taxonomy (NCBI): domain Eukaryota; kingdom Metazoa; phylum Arthropoda; class Collembola; order Entomobryomorpha; family Entomobryidae; genus Dicranocentrus; species Dicranocentrus wangi. The sequence goes on along the minus strand of JAANSN010004714.1, from coordinate 8,758 downwards.
ATTATTGCCAATCTCTCCCCGTGATTTTCTACATGTCTTGGGGGCAAAACGAGGGAAAAATAGAATGGAATCTGAATTTTCATCTTAATGCATATAGGTACATTGTTTTCACATACGCATTCTGTGTCCTATAAAAAGAATATTTAGGAGGAAATAAAGTTCAAGGGATTCCATTTAGATTTTTTTGGGGGATTACCACAGACAGTTTGATTTTGAGACTTAAGATTCCAGTATAAGGAGACCTTATTTACTCCAATTGTTTTTCTAAGGTATTCGATCGAAAATGGTTACAAATGTCAAATGTTATATGCGAGTAGGTATATATCTGTCATACTACATGATGCGGCATATTCTATAAAAATGGAGGAAATATAACCACTTCAAATCCATAAAATGAGAAATGCTTTTCAAGTTGTATTTTACCCCGGAAGGGAATATGACTGAAATTTACGCACAGCACACCATGGATGGTGGTTTAGGGTATAGAGATGGTGTTACTATATACGGTTTTGCTTGATTTTAATGTGTGCTGAATTACACTTGGTGTTGGAGCCAATTGCATCCTGCATTGAATTCAATAAATCATTTTCAAGTAGTTGCTGGTTAAACCAGTAGTTATACTAATGAAAGTTGAAAGGAAATGACACCCGTAAGATCAAATTTTGATAACTGCTTCCGTAAAAATGAAACTAATTTTCCAATGCTATGATGGCTAAATGCGAAAAAAATACAGCTTCCAATCAAATCTGGAAAAAATGCTTTACTTTCTCCCCCCACTTACCAGATTACGAAAAGTTTCCAGAATTTATTTTTCAAAGTACTACACATGAAACTTGAAGTGGAATTCTTCACAAACCAACTGCCACATCTTTTTTGCGAGAAATGTACTCAACTTTTGCGAAATCCTGTTTGTAAATAAATTCAAGAAAAACAAGACAAAATGTCTCATTTTTCTAAGTTTGTTGCTATAAGCTGAATATTTTAGATGTGTACTTGATGTAACTAGACTGTGACAAAATAGGAAAAAGATCCACTTACTATTAGTGTACTCTCTTTTCCATGCCCATTTTCGACTGGTTTCATATTCTCAGTTGGGATACACGTCTTTTTCGACTGGGAAGAAAGACTCCATCATCAACTACATCTGCCCTTCGCGTTTGTTGTGAGGAGGAGGGAATAAAGACTTTTTTGTAAAAGCATTTGATAACGCACTTTCACTGTTCCTACCTCAAAAGTCTTTAAATCAAGAGAAAAAATATTCACTGGCAGCAAATCGGGATTCAGTTGTTTGCCGATATTCTGGAAAGAANAAATATTCACTGGCAGCAAATCGGGATTCAGTTGTTTGCCGATATTCTGGAAAGAAAGATATATAACGGGCGCTGGTTTGTTGTGCCTATTACCGAGGTATGTATTTATCCCACTAGTCATATGAGATATTTTGAGAAGCGTGCATATACCTACCATATAAGCATATATACTCAGCGGATTAACTTCATGAAATACTCCACAGCAAGCACATTTTGACTCAGTTTTGAAGATCCAATACAGAAAACAAACTGTGGAACCGCTATACAAGCTTCCGATACAATAAACTTTTTTTTCTTCGAGAATCCCTTGTGCAACTGCGAAGGAAGCGTAAGCAAATTTACAAATCTGAACAAATTCCATAGACTAGCTAAAGCGCGTCTCCCAAAAAGTCAATATAATGGAAATCTAGGAGAAGTGACCACTGAACCATGTATCCCCATCTAACCAAGGGAATACACACATCCAGATAGATGGTAACCGCTTTGAGGATAAAGATTGCGACTTTGTTTATGACATAATATTTTCCTTTCACGTTTAAAAAAGTAAAATAGATACACAAAATTTGGGCTGTACTGTACGGCAATGCTGGAGTGAGTACACAATTTCGGTTCCAAAAATAAAGGTTCAGCCAAGTACACATTGTGGTGGGGGATAGAACCAGTATGCTGGCTGGGTAGTACAAATAAGCCAGAGATAGACTCCGTGATAAAACCCAGATGCATTGTAGCGTATAGCTGCTGCAAACGTGGGGATTTTGATCAATCGATTGAAATGCGTTGACAAGGTACACCATGGTCCACATGGTATTAAGGTTTTATGTATATTGATATGTACAAATAAACAGGGGAGGTTTTCAGGATGCAACAACCATTGCCATTGTCACCTCACCTGCATTATCCCAGAGAGTAGAGTGAGTAGAGGGAGGATAAAGTTGTAGAATAGGTAGGCATTTCCAGGAAGACCCCTGAAAAAAATTGAGAAGCAGGGTGAAACTGCACTGCTGTTCCTGTTTCCTATCAAGCTGTAAATGCGAAATGGAGTGGTGACGACAGTTTGTGTCGTAGAGAGAATCGAACACACTTATTTTGTCAATATCGTTGAATGAAAATCCGTCCATGAAACAAAGCAGGCCAGGTACAAAATTGCACTTGTTTTTCCCTGTACTTGGAACAAAATGTATATTCCATTCATTCCAATTCAATAAAAAGTAATGTGCAATGGGATGAGTCGCACACACGCAGCCAGACACATATTGGACGACTGTAATACAAAATGGGGAAATGCATCGGATCGTGAGAGAAAGCAAACAAAGGGAAGCTCCAGGAGGAGCGTATGTGCTCATTTTTAGTCTCAAGTTTTCTTCATGCCGTTATCCGAATGCACATATGTGATGCTCCCTTTTGTTTTTTTTTCTATTTTGTTTGGAAACAGATGGGTTTCGATAGAAAAGTAAAGAAAAGTTTTTTGTTAATGGCTGCCTTGCTCTCTGTCCTTCACTCATTCACTTTTATTACAGTCAAGTGATGCAATGTGCGTAAAACTATCTTTTACAACGGGCTCATGAACTTTTTAGCCAATTGGGACCTGACTCTCTCATGGCTGCAGTAGGACACTCGACTTTGTTTTGTGGATATTCTGAGAAAGGTGGATGTCCAGGGGATCCGTGAGATAGATCGTTGTGACCAAAGTCATTGACTCAATTAGATTGCAGCCACTTACTTCGAGGTTCTGTCTTTTTACTTCATTTACTCGGAATGTGATAGTGTCCTCATCCCCCAGAAAAAACTCATTCTTGTTGAATTGACTTGACTTAATGGACACAGATATAGACAATAAGGGAGGCTAGGAGTTGGGATCATGAACATGGGTAATTTTTGTTGGTTCGGGATTAGGCGAACAGAAAAAGCTAATTTTGTTAACTATTGCGTACATCTCCAAATAAAATAGAGGGGACTTGCTATTTTCATTACTCCCCTTTAATGAGAGTGTCTATGAAGCTAAAATACGTGGGATGTGATCAGGTAAGAGGTGATTCCTTGAGAGGGGAATTCGGGTTTTGTTGAAATGACTAGATTTTTTTGAATAGAGAAAGTCATCGCGTTTGTGCCAGGCAGACTGACACAACCACACATATATCTCTGTCAAATGGGATTAAAAGTGATATTCACACTTGTCAAGTGGTTGATTGCATTAACACCTTTTTCATTCCGTTTCTCTACTTGGCGAATGTGTGTTTACGAGAGGAGGTTTGTTGTGGTATGTAAATTTCTGTCTGAATACCTACTCGAACGAGCTACTGCGCCAAATGTGTATCTCTCTCTCTTTCCCAAAGTGTACTGGCGTGTAACACAATATATCATTAAGACTTTGTGAATCAAGTTAGTCAAAGTGGGCCACTTGAGTTGGTTCCACTGAAAAGGGGTCTTTAACAGCACTTTCAAGGTGTTTGGTAGATGTGAAAGTTTTGCGTAAAATAAACTGGGTGGGAATAAGGCAAAAGCATATAATATCTGTTTAAATTGTTTGATGTTGTATAGTGGCAAACTTAGCTGACTGAGGCGGAAAAGTTGCCAACGTCTAGGTGGTTGGTTATATCGAGAAGGTAAAACTATGCGAATGGGATGGGGTGGTGGGAGGCTGTATAATTCCTTGAAATTAGATGCTTCACCGGAGCACAATAGAATTAGCAACCGGGCACGTTGTTTCTCAGAACAGCACACCGGATGTGCTTCGGGGGATCTGTCTGACATTGACTACAAAATACGAGCTCTTCCATTTTATTGTGGAAAACAGTAGTATATTCCACACACATCAACTAAACCGGGCCTGACAATTAATTAATTATTTCATACGAATGGCCTTTTTTTTCAACAAATTATAGTATACAAACTTTTTTTTTCAACTCGCAAAGTTAAGACGTGCGTGTGCACTTCTACTTTTTTTACTACACTTTCACCTTCCGCCTCACACTCATTTTTTTCTATAAAAAAGGCATAACTCTCGAATGAACAACACCCGGAAAAATAGTGTAAGCTTGAGTAGTTAAACTTGTTATCTGACATCTGAAAAGCCATTTCGACATTTGTACCGATAAGTATAAACTACCCAGGGAGGGCAGCAACAGGCCGTGGCATTGCATCTACGTTTCTTTTTTTCTTTCTTTTTTCTACAAAAAAATACTTAACCTTTTTTGTCCTCCATTTAACTACATTACATTGTATATCCCGTTATCAGATTGCTGGCGAAAAAAAACGTCTTGGTACGTGCACAATTCTCAAGTTTCAAGAGTGAGCTTGAAGGGAAAAAAGGAAGATTAATTGGACTGTGGGCCATGACTAAAGAAAAGGAAATTGTGCCAGTAATTGTGTTTTCTTTTATTGAGTTCATCTTTCCCTTCTTTCCACTCCATGTACTCTGAGAAACAGCCACTGGTATATAATCTATGGATATTTTTAAAAAGGAAAGCCAGCAGCAGTAAAAGCTACACACACACACTTTCATTCAAGTGGATACACTTATATTACGTGTTTTGTAAAAGCCGTCCATCATTCTCCTCCGTTCCGCCTGACGGTTACGTATCAACAAAAAGATATTTCAGTGATCATATCACATCTCACACGTACAAACAGATAGTTTATCTTTTGGGCCCTTTGAGACTTGCCGGAAATAGATAGTTGTACAATTAGAATTGGATAAAACGAAAACCTGTTAGGATTCTTCCAAAATATCTACAAGCTCTTCCCTTTTAATCATAATTGAGCCAATGCATTTGCCATTGCTCTTGCCCGTTTTCCTGAGATGAAAGGAGGAGAAACACGGGAGGGCAACAAGTGAAATCCAACTCGTGCCATCTCACACAATGGAACCAGCAGCACCACAATTTTTTGTTGTTGACTGAAGCTGAGCGAGGAAGAGAGAAAAGCTAGTATTTTTTTTCTTCAAGGGTTATAATAATTTATTTGAGTTGGGACTTGTGGAGGCTGCTTTGTGCCACGGAGAAGGATTCTAGGGCTGTCTGTTTGATCATGATTATCAACGTAGTAACACCGCCAACCTCTTGTTCATCTCATTCACTCATACAGAAAAAAGCTCCCGGGAGATGAAAATCTAGAGAGAAAAAAATGCTTTCATCTTGAGCGCGTTCTTGCAGGAGGAGGTTCCACCAAGTACGAAAATTTTTTTACGGATATTATCTCTATATAAGCTTCCCATAACTTTTTGACGGTATAAGCCTTACTGATTGAGAACTGCGAGAGGAATAAAAATCGGGAGAGATTGTACCAAGAAAAAAACGTTTCTAAAGAAAGCACACTGCAACAAAATATACTCGCCAAGTACATACGTACGTACGTATATCCACTTCCACTTAACTGCACATAGTAATATTAATAAGTGGCAGGGATCCGTGGCTCCGTGCATGGAGCACTTGAAAGTGGAAGTACGTGAAGGTGTAAAAACGTGTTGGTGGATGGGTTGCATTTAATCAAGTGTGATTCCCATGTGAAATTTCCACTTGACTTCATATCCTTGCCTGCTCCTACGCGGGGAAGGAAAGTCTGAAAAGCAAGGGATTTTTCATTGTAGAAACCCGTGTCCTGACTGTTGTGCAACGTGGATATAGTTTATTAGCAGCAAGTTTAAATGATGTGACGTGTCAAGAATAAAATGTATTTTTTCCTACATTTAATCCTTTTTAATTCTATTTTCCAGATGGAAGGATCTGACCAGACATTTGTGACACTGGGTCCAGTAGACCTGCGCTCAACAGGCACTTATCGCTGTGAGGTATCCGCGGAGGGCCCGTCATTTGCTTCGGTTTATGGTGAAGGTCGCATGACAGTTGTTCGTAAGTTTTTCTGTTATTTTTATCTCTCTTATTTCTCTCCCTCCATTCAATTATCCGATCAAGTAGTAAATGAATAAGTGATGCATAACAATTTTCTGGTGAAATTGCGTGGTAGATGGGCAACAGGAACATATACTTATATATATGGTGGTTTTGTACAGTGTTCGAGATGATATGACATGATGGTGCATGCACGTAGTGTAAAAAAAGTGAGTGGACTTGTGCAGCTAGAATGACATAACCCAGCAGAGTCGATTAGCTGGTGCACAAAAGGGATTAGAGAGAAGGGGATTTTTTATGTCTTGTTTCAGAGAACAACAAACCACATGGAAGTGGGTACATCGGTACACGTATAACGGGGCTTTGTTTTTGCATTTAGACTTGTACTTATACCTCCGTCATCATCCTCCCCGGTGCGTGCATCAGGGAACAGGAGAAAGGTCGAGAAAAAGTTGATGGAAGCATGTAATTCAATGTTGTTACACCCATATCATTATCCCATTATTTTACGCGTAATTGCCGTGAACCCATCGTGCATCGCGTACAAAAAATAACACGTTGGGCACGGTACTCTCAGTACTCAGCAGTCAGAGAAACTGCTGGACTGTGTGGACCCTAAATGAATAGGTACACACAGAGGTGCAGGGGCGGTAGTTCTTTTCAGTTTTTCTATCAAGTATATGGGCAATCATGATGGAAAATTGGTTGTAAAAGGGCAAAGAAAAGAGGAAATTCGGGGAAATGGAGGAGGAAAAAGGAATCGCAATAAAATTTATTGCCATTTATATTCTCAGTTCTGGTAACAAAAACATAAATGTTTCTTGGCACCACCGACACCATACCATAGCATATCTCGTATATATGCCGTATGGATCACCTTTTTCTGCCTCCATTACTCCCAAAGGGAGGTGAGAGCGGTATATGAAAATTTTGGAAAAGGAAGTTGAACTGGCATTATTAGGAATAGCGCGTAGCTAGTAGCTAGGTATCATGCTGACCATGGCCACAACGGAAATGACAGGTTCTCTCGTATATTATAAACGTGGACATTAGAGAAAATGATCTGTTGCTCCAATAATATCCCATTCTGTTCTGTACATTGGGGTAATATTCAGCGCTAATATTCATTATTATATCGACGTAACAAAAGAGGATTATTTGAGAGGCTATAACAATCACTATTGTCGGATTCTGGGGGAATATTTACGGTTGACACATCCAATCGTTATGACTTTATATATGGTCTACATTGCCCGAAAAAGGCATTGTTATGAAGAGGGAAATTATTGTTTTATTGAAATAAGGTGAATAATAAAAGGATTTGGATGGGAGTATTGAATTACGTGGGATATGTATGTGTATTGGTAATATTATTTCCTGTATTTATTTTAGATTTACCCAAGGAAGGTCCGCAAATCAGTGGGAAGACTCAGGACGAGTATGAAAGTGGGGATAACTTGGCACTAAACTGTACCTCGGCAAAATCCTTCCCTCCAGCAAGGCTTACTTGGTACATCAACGATAACCATGTAAGCACTTTAAAAACTTTTTTGTAGAAAAATTGAAATGTGAAAGTCGTGTACATAATAGGATGCAAGCAGACCAGGTGGTAACATGGGTGGCGACGAGGGAAATGGGGAAATTGTAAAAATTGCAATGCCACTAACAAAAAATTTCCGTCTAGTATTTTTTTCATTGAGGAATATTTCCCAGTATTCATTTCCTCCCCTCCAATCCCCTTTCCTCCTCCTTAACTTCCTGTAAAGAGAGACTGGAGAAGGGCCGTTTGCATTTATTCCTTTTTTGCCGGAGTGAATGTTGGGCATGCAGTATTCATAAAATAGGTTCTCATTCCAATTCCTGTTTTCCTCCTTCCGCTCCTCGCATATGCACTCTGAGACACCAAAGACGATATCCCTTTAGATCGACTAGGACGAGGGAAAAAATGTAAAAATTGGTCTCCAGAGAGTCTTACGCACATACTAGTCGCCGTTGATCTGAGAGCGCGTTCCGGATATAGGGAGACATTGTGAGAAATCGGAGGAAAAAAACATATTGCACATAAGACTACATACCTACTAGAATAAAATGTGGTTGGTGGTGGGTTCAAGAAAAAAAAATGGTTGAAAATGAAGACCAGCAGCGAGAGTACAAAGACAGATGAGGGTTGTTTTTGCTTGCGAGAGGAAAATTGTTACACATGTATGGTCTTCGTCCTGCTTGTGACACCACAGTACATACCACCAAGACGGCTTGCACATCGAAAAAGAGTAGCCGCCAATTGCTCAATAAAATTTCACAATTTTTTCTCTCCTTTTTACTTTCCCTTCTAGATTGTACCTTCGTTTACTACTCTAAAGCATATGGTATGTGTGCATGGTGAGTGGTGAGTATTATATGGGGAAAAGTGTAATACGGCAAAGGAAATAGCAGAAAAGAGAAAAACCATGAATTTTCAAGGATGACCTGCTCCTCTATTTCGCACTTTTATCTTCATATGAAAAAAAATCCTATTTGCTTTGCATTCATCCCTGTAATTGGAGAATATTCACAAGTCACCCATTCCGACTCTCTGTAGTCGAAATGAAACTGTGCTTTACT
>JAANSN010004713.1:0-14247 GCA_036850665.1 Dicranocentrus wangi | reverse complement strand
GTCAGAAGTCGTTGTTCCTGAAGTCACAGACAAGACTGAACTGAACTGGCCAAAATCTCTCTGGTGTCCTCTTCCTACTCTTTGTCTTGTAGTCCTCGTGGCTGTTCGTTCCCACTCCGGACCGGGGTGAAGTGGAATGCTCACAATATGCAACCATGTTAAACGGATTTAAGTATTTTTATACTCTCACGGAGGAGCACACGTTGGATGTCAGTTCGAAAGAGTAGCTAATTGTGCAAAAATGGGATACACACTTATTCAGTAGAGTAGAACAGATGTTTCAATATGGCATGCACTCAGGGATTTACATTGATCCCAAAAAGTGTGCTTCACTAACGCATACTCACTAACTAACGCTTGACATGAAATGCATATAAATATTAATATTTCATAAACACTTGACAACCCATAAGCGCCGGTTAGGTCTCAATTCACATTTGCATGTATTATCACATTCACATAAAAAAATTGATATTACATAAAAAAACACTCCTTTTGACAATCTCTCTCTCTCATGTATGTACAACTAACGATACACTGATATATCCACTCAATTCAATAAAAGTTTTTCAAGCTTTCGGTTTGATTTGGTTGCTTCTTATAAATAGTGCATGATGAGCTCGAGAACATTTCCCATTTTTCTACTTGTTGGAATCACCTTTTTCGTGGCTTGCCATGAAGCTAGGGAAACTTACAATCCAGAATTAGAAACTCTTCCGCCGTTCAAATATTTAGTTTTGAAGTTGATAAAATGATACGCACTCTTACATCAATATTTTTAGTTAAAGTATCAGTATAAAAAGTTTTATTGTGATAGTTAATGGACAAGTCGTGGTACGTCCAGAAAATAGTTGTGACGCGACGAGACGACGTATTTAACTGAGCCAGATTTTAATTGCTACTCTCAAAAACTAAAACTTTGGCCCGCGGATGAATATGAAATTCCCGTTTTTGATGAATTGTGAGATGAATGATATACTACTATAATTAAAAAGGGGTTTCTATTTTTCAAATTGTAATTACTGAAATAATAAGTTTGATTGAAGGTAGTTTTTTACAGGTGTTGGTGTTAGCTAATAGGTAGCTTAGTCAAGGAGCACAAACTGATGCGACTTCCGTTGCCGTTCGTGTCATACAAGAAAATACAAACAAATTATTCGGAAGTATATCTGGTACGTCATTCGTGGATTGGCGGAAACTTATTTATTTAATTTTAAATGTTATTTGGTTTCATTCACAGTGGCAATATTCGAAATTCCAATCTCTGCTAAAAGTCGCTTTTAAATAACAAACAATTAAAAAACATAATTCCATACATGGAAAAGCACTTAAATAGGTCACGTGACGTACGGAATAAAAATTAAAGATGATTAATAAAAGCAATAACCAGGAATGGTATTTATTAGGATTTCACTTAACTGTTTTGTCTTGTTTTTGATCAAGTGTCAATGTATGTAACGACAAAGGTGCTCTTCTGCCGACGGGGGTGGATTCCTAGCTACTGATGATTATGATGATGACGATGGTGGTGGGAAACTGAACGTGATGATGATGACTCGGCTATTCCTACCACCAATATGCACTTTTAATTATTCGCGACTAATTGGGTCTGGGTTCTCCTCTATCCACAATAATTAATACATCCAACAATTGTGTATTTAATAATTAAATGACTGAATATTTATTGAACTACTCTTCGAAATGCTTCTACGAATTTATTATAATACAACGAAAGAAAATGTTCCGAGCTCTTCCTTTTCCGTCCTTTTCCCTGTCGTTCTGTTTGCCGAGTGTCTCAATCGTGGTGGTTCTCTCCTCGCCTCGGTTTCTCGTGTCTTCCTTGCTGCGCCAGCTTTGTCTCGCTGCGCTTCCTCTTTCCTTTATGTCTTGTCTTGGATGAGACAGACACTTTGTTGCCTGTGACCAGGCTACATGTATGAGCATATTTGATTTTGAACACGGTATTTGATTTTTATAGTAATTTGATTTGGCTCTAATTCATTTTTCTTGTAGACATTAACATTTGATCGGTCTGATAGTATATCTGATCTTATACAACTGCAAAATATCACCTATTTAACAACTTATTTTCAATTTAACGAGTTATTTTAATCAGTTCAAACAAGTAATCTTTGAGTTAATTACACTCTTATCGTGACATTATTGACATCCTCCTGGTTGACCACAATACATTTATTTTTTTTAAAGATAAGGCTTAATTCATTTCACCCAGTAAATTGTAACTTACATTAAGAATGCATTCATAACTTCTGCATTACCTCCATATACACACACAAAATAGGAGCTCCTCAACCAAATGTCCTTCCTTTGTTGAGCTTGAGCAGAGTCATTTGGTACTTTGTGTTTTACAGTTGTCGTCATCATGAAGCTAAACACATTTTTTGCTATTCCACTTTTTATCGGAATTTGTTGTCATTTTGTGGAGGTCTGGACATGGGAAAGCTGTAACCCGGAGCTGGAGGCTGTTCCTCCAATGGCAAACCTTAGTCTGGAGTTGGTAAATGTGCCAAATTACTTTTTTTAAACCAATGCACGACCTTGCAGACCCATCAACCAAAATTGCAGATAGTATATTATTGTTTTTGCGATAGCTCACTTTCAAGTTGTGGTACGTTCACCAAGTATTTGTAACACGGGCGGAAGACGTGACCCCTCCAGTTGTCAACTGCTACGCTCAACAATACCGACTGTGGTCGTTTATGGGCCAACTGTCGCCTGGAATCGAAGACATGTGAGTTGTTCAGTTCATCCTACTTTCCTTAATAATTCCAAATTGTTCGAAATTAGAAAGTAAACCCGAGTTTTCATCCTAGCTACACCGGGATTGCGAGTGGAATAAAAGCCTACAATGGCTCATTCGTTCTTGAGGTGGAAGGCCGTCCGGCGGCAGTGTGGACGGTGGCGGATGTGAATCACGACGAAATCTGTAAGCCCAGTCTAGTCGTTAACCAAATAAATGTTTTGCGATATTAAAAAACAGAGTTGCTTTGTAATCATATTTTTTTGTATTTTTAGCCTTCCACAAAACAATTTACACTAACACCGACTACGTCAACTATGGACTGATGCATTGGTGTCCTGGCACGAGCCAATTGGGTGAGATCGAGCGCCTCATGGTCTTCACGGGGAGTCCCATCCGAAACGAGACGCTGCTGGGGGAACTGCAGGAAATGGTGGCAGCATTCGGATTTCCAACAGAACACGTTATTGACTTTGAGCACCATCCTCACTGTGACTATGAAGAGTATTAAAATTATCAAGATGAGAATTATGCCGAGGATGAGAATGGGAATGATGACAGGGTTAGCGATAATGATGCGTTTCTTCTGGTATAATTATCATACAGTTTTTGCAGTTTAAATTTTATGGGAATTTATGATGTACCAAGAATGAAAATATTGTGTTGTATTTGCACTATAATAATATTATGATATACCACCTCTGTTAACTTTTGACTATAATGATTTTCACCAGCGAGGATGGTATTTCATATGCATAATTTCCACCATGAGAAATATCAAAGAAGAGGATCAATCATTCCACGGCAGTTCTCCTAGCATAAACCCAAATCGTCACTCGTCATTGTTGTTCTTGTGGGGGAGCCATATTTGGGGATTCGTGGGCCCAAGAGGAAACGTGCTCCCCGAGTAATATTACATTCTCTCCGTATCCGAACCTAGATATCTATCGGGTAAGTAGAAATAATGGAATACTCAAATATTTGTTTTCTAAAGAAACGACAATTGAAAAAATGTGACTGGTAATCAAAAATGTGGTACAGCTTATCGACAAGAAGTGGTACGTCCAGAAAGTTTTTGTGCTCTGTCCATCGACTCGTTTTTCGACCCGGACCTATCCCTGGAGAAGATGCTAGCTACTTTGACGAAACGTGAGTGACGCAAGTGTCCAACCTAACCGTTGACCTTCCCTTTTTGCATAGTCCAATATATATATATATTTACTAATTTAATTTTGAAATTCAATTTGTGCAGTTATACCAAAATTCCAAGAGGAGATAAAGGATCATATAGAGCCTTTGCGGGTGCAAAATTTGGTGCAGAGACAGCCGTCTGGGGCACTGGGGGTTTGTTTAAAGGTAAGATATTCTTTGGTTAAAAAAATAGTTGAGTTGAGTTTTTTGAAATCTGTATTTTTCAGATGACTACACAACCATATACACCCACACCGACTACGAAACATACGGAGTGATCCATTGGTGTCCGTACATTGAAGAGGCTTCCATTAAATACGAGCGTTTCGTTCTGTTCACCGGAAGCAATGTGCCAAACGAGACGCTCCTCCACGAGCTAACAGAGAAAGAGGCCAGTCGAGTCTTGGCTTTCGAACGGAATACGTTGTGGATGTGGAGCATAGCGACGAGTGTGATTACGAATTTGCTGAGTATTATGATGATGATGATGATGAAGCTAGTTTAATCAAGTGGGAGATGGTGCTGACGACTTTGAGTCCTAAAAATAAATACATATTGCCAAAGTCCAACCGTGTTAAAGGTTGAGTGCAAAAAGAAAGAATATTAAGTATATACCTGTTTATGGGTTGGGCGATGAGACTCGGTTCATAAAAACACATATTATCGTTTATCATATATAGCTGAAGGACAAACTTGAGCACGTCATAATCAATTTTATCATAAATCAATCACGATCATGTGGATCCCAAGTTGTCCATGATGTACCTCTTGATGTTGTGGCGTTTGCTTTTGATTTAACTACCAGTTGGGAGTGGAATTTACCTACTTTCATCGTATTATCTTCTCTCATTTTGAAGAGAATGCTTTTCGGTACGTTATGAAGTGTGGGAAAAATTAGAATCGAGCTAATGCAAAGGTGGCAATGAGAGGTGAAATCGGAGGTGGAAGCTGTTCGCTAGCATGTAGTATTTATTATATAGCTTGGTAAAGTCAAACTAAGAATCGTAGTTGCTAACTGTCTCAAGACAGATAAATGAGTGGCATTGAACTACAGTTTGTACACTGTATTTACAGCTTAGTGCTTAAAGGGAAGATTAATAATATACAAGTTCGGACAATAATCGTTCATTAACCTCAGATCAGAGACATTATTTCTATCATCGTTTAGTCAAGTAGTAAAAACAGTATTGGAAAGTACAATTTAGGAAAAACCTATGAACTCACTGTAGCCTTTTGGGATTGGAGTTGGGTCCTTGGTCATTCCATATCGAAGAGACGTTTATTGCCAAGGTCGGTAGAACAAACATTTAGGGCAATCTTAGCTACATTGCGTGAATATTATGGTATTGCAGGTTTTATAGTTTGCCGGAATTGTGATTTCCTATTTCTTCATTCTTATTGATACAAAGGGCAAATCCTAAGCGGACAATTAGTCGTAAACTTTAATTCTCCATTGTATACAACGATTAAAATGATATATTTTATGTGATGTGAAGTTCAAGATGTTACTCAGTTAGCTAATGTACAGAGATCACTAGAGCACTTTTCGGTTCAGGCAAACGTCCATATTTACTTACCGTGCGTGCCATGAGAAACCTTTGGAAAATATTATGGATACTCTGTATTCTAGTCCTTGTGGTGTCAACAGAAGTAACTTCCTACTAAATTTACTAAATAACTTTTAATGAAGCAACGTGATAATAAATGAAATCTATAATTTTTTGCATAGGAAGCGGGGAAACACAGTAAAGGGCGCAAGCCCGGTTCTGGCGCAGCAAATGGGATTGGCAAATAAACGCAAGCTCATGAAATGTCATCCGTCGTTATCTAATCCGTAATAAATTTTCTGTCAAACATACCACTTTTTAAGTTATGCAAAGTAATATTATGTAAATTAGTGCGAATTATTGGAAATTTAAGGGGACTGTGAAAGTCACCTTATATACATTTGGTTCAAATACTCATTTGCAGAAACGCCTGAATAGTCGAAACCAATCGTGACTGACATGGAATTACATTTGTTTGCATATTATTTCTAGGCTAACAGAGTCTTAAACGGAAATAATATACGCATCATCTTTTACATAAGACATCATAATGTGTTGCAGCAATAAAATAACGATTGCATTATCATCATGAATGTATTTATAAACCAATACTATTACTACTAGGCAGGCGAATAGGACAAGCGACCCAGTATATAATATTCATCGAAATAATCTACTTCCACAAAAGAACAACTTAAAGATAATACACTCCCACATTTCCCTAAATATTATACATACAGAGTGGAAACCTATACACATTTTATTTTCTCGAGTTGTCAATTGTCGAGTTCTCGAGTTCCTTGAGTTGCGAAAATCTATCAACAAAAGTCATCAGCCAGCATGCATTTGCCAACAGGCCAACAATCCACCATTTTGCTATTTTCCTTCTGATTTTCGGGGCGTCTATTTTGGCAGAGAGAGACTAGTGCCCAAAATGCAACTTATAACCCGAACATGAACACCGATCGATCCTCCAGTGTCAAACTTGAATTTGGAACAGGTAAAAGGATTTCACCCTATCCATCCTCAAGTTTTTAAATCCACTTTGATGATTTTGAAAATAGCTGTTGGGCAAGGAGTGGTTTGTGCACGATAAATTTGTAACTCTACCCGAAGGCTTGTGCAACGAGACAATTTATAACTCGCAGCAAGTTAAATATACCAACTCGTGCTTCATCCTTCCTAAGCTTCCTGCTTCGCACACCGAAATGTAAGTAAATTTAGTGACCGAACAGATATACCATGATGCTTTTAGAATTAAGAAAATATATATATAGCTTTTGAAAATAGCTCAAGAAGGATTGTTTACTGGGTGAAGGAATTTTTCGGTGGATATGTGCTTCTCATATAAGGTCACGTAGACGCCGTATCGAACTTTGGGACATTTGGCAATTGTTAGAGGCATGTCAAACTATCTTGAAAAATACAAAATATTGTCATCCTTCTTGAAAATGGTGTGCATTTTTTTATTTCTTTATTGTTTTCTTTTGCAATTTACGGCACTACTATTTATATTCATTCTGACTACAACAATTGTGATGCATGTATGCTGCTCCAGGAGGTGAGGTGGTTGGTGGCGGGGTTTGGATTTCCAACCGAGTACGCCATGCAAGTTGAGCACCATCATCCTGACTGTGATTATGAAGATTATGAATATTACGCTGCTGATGATGGTGGTGAGAAGACGGCTGCAGGCGATAAGGATGACTTTCAGGCACAATCAGTCATAATTGGCCTGCCTACAGCAACAAGACATAATAGTAGCACGATTACAAATTGTGAAAAAGTAAAATAAAAAAACGGAGAGTATAGGTAACCAATAAACACTGGATTTGTTTGGTATTACCCAGGAGGAGCTTATATTTTATTTTCGTTAAATGACAATTCATTAAAAAACACTTATCTGCTGCCAGTTTGTCATCCGGTATTTCATACGAAATCATCGAGCTGCAGATATATAATCCTTAGTCTTTTTGGAAAAAGTGAGATGATTGAAAGTAATTGCATAATCCCTAGCTTGATAATAATTTGTGCGAGCGTTTAGGAATATACTTTTGAGCTGTATCTGGGAAATTCCTCATAAATGAAACAGGTGTGGCTTTAAAAACAGATAAACTGCTTGGTCAAGTATGTAATCAAACGTACAATTTTTTGAAATGGGTTTAATCTCTAATTAATTTCTTGTGCGCAGAATCTGACGCGGATTCGGATTAGTCGCCCTTAACCGCATTGATGATAAAATTATACTCCTCCCTCAAAAATATGACTCAAAGTCAACATGTTGAATTTTAACAACAGACTCATCTCCAGCAGGATACTCATAGTTGCAGCCAGAGTGGTGATTAACCTGAGCCACGTGCTCCGTCGGAAATCCAATACTCTCCACCATCCCCCTCAGCTCCGCCAGCAACGCCGAATCCGGAACCGGACTTGCGGTGAAGGTCAGAATGCGCTCGAAGCTGGGATCCGCATTCTCATGGTATGGACACCAATGCATCACTCCATAATTGTCGTGGTCGGCGTGAGTGACCACCGTTTTGTACCTGTCTGTCCGCATTGGAAAAGTTTAGAATTACGTCAAAAATGTAAAAATAAAATAAATCCCGAATTCATCATTTAATAATTTTGCTTGAAACAAAAACTTACTTATGGTAATCGCGTTTTGCACGGTCCATATCGCCTTTTGATCTTCCTTCTCCTCAGGATACACAAGGTAAGCATCAAAGGAGGTGGAGCCGGTCTCATTCTCGTATCTACTTAGAAAGTCAGAAGGCTAGTAAAAAAGAATCCTTCATAACTCGACAGCAGATTTAAAAACAATATTATACTTATTTCACCCTACTTACGTTTCTAGAAAACCCATAACGGGATCAAAGTAAGGAGTTAATGTTTGCGCCAAACAGGGTCGTCCCTCAACAAAGGCGTCCTGTGGCTGCCGAAAGTAAATTTCGTGAACGAACCACCGTTTCATTATGAGCTGATGAAAAACAATCAGAAAAAGAGATTTTATTTCCTCTCTCCCAAATCAATTGAGCTCATGGATGACAAGCATAAGGATGAGTAAGGATATTCATTACCTCATGCAAATCAATTGTTTCCAGTAGAGGAACAATTGCCACCTCCGGGTCACAACACCTGTCAGTTGGGGATTCACAGAGACTATGTGCATCAAATAGAAATAAAGAAATACAATTCTCTGGACGCATGCATCTAGTCATAATTAATCAGTGTCAATCATTGGATGGATGCATACTCATAATCGCAATCATCATGATGCTCAATCTGGACGACATGCTCCGTTGGGAATCCCAGACTTGCCACTTTGTCCCGCAGCTCCGCCATCAGCCCCTCCTCCGGATCGGGCACTCCAGTAAGCGTCAGTACTCGCTCGTAGTTGTGGTCCGCGGTGTCCGGGTCGGGACACCAGTACATGACCCCATAGCTCTCGTAGTCGGTGTGAGTGAATATGGTCGTGTATTTTGTTACTAAAAATCCCGTAAATTAAACAAAAAAAACTTAAAACAAAAAAATATTTTTTTAAAAAATTGACAAAATTTTATAATTTTGCACTTTTTGACTCACCATCGAAAGTGAATGTGGTGCTTATCCACCACACCGCCCGCTCCACACCTGATCCTTGAAATTGGACCACCGACGTGTTATGGGTTGCAATATCATTTTCAATATTAGTGTATCTGGAGGAACTTTGGAGGAATAATTTACTTACTGTTCAACAATCACTGCGTCTCCCCAATCCCTGAAGTCTGAAATGTGATGGAGGAGGCAGGAGACGGTGGGTTGGAAAACATCCTCCGCTCTCCGCACAAATATTTCTTGCACATACCAGCTCTTGTTGTAGAGCTGTGACAAAGGAAGTCCAAAACTAATTACGCGATGCACATTTCTTTAAGTGCAAAAAATATATTTATTTTTTTTGGGTTTTCATGTGATACCCGTTCTATGTCGAGGTTGGGAATTGGCTGAAAGGCAGTTGCGCCCCAGTCGCACGTTGTATTTTGGGCTGAGCAATATCCCGCAAGGACAGCTCCGACTAAAAGAATCCCCAAAGTGGATTTCATCATGATATTCGTTCGCAATTTGCAATTTATCCTGAACTATTTTCGAGAAACCTCACTCAGCGCTGCTCTGCTTGACGAAACTGAGTCACGTTAAGGTGAGCTGAGGTGGTATTTATTCACCTGGCTGGTGGCTCAGTCAATCACCAGTTGATAAAGCATATTGACTATGGTTTAACTTTTTTTTACAATTTGTACCTGGAAATAATCCCCACGAATTAGAGGACATCTCCTCTCCTCATCTCATTGTCAGTTGCACATTCTCACATGTTTATACAGGACCAAAGGTCATGCTCGGGTATCCCGCGTAGATAAACCATTTGTAAAGATTTGAATGTTTCTGATAAACGTCAGATTATATATAACAAATTACAAACTAATATACAGATGCTTCCCATGTCTCAAAAGTTTTTTTTGTGAAAGAATACTCTACCTTGCAAAATGAAGCATAATATTATGTTCTGCTTAGTTCTGCTCTCCATTACCACTTGCATAATGTCCACTGTCCACCTGTCAACGAAATGTTACTACTATCAGCTCGAAAACCTGTCATCATTTTGTTTGTCCCCTGCAGGCAGGGGCATTATTATTCTAACACGTGTGACCCACATGGACAGTTTTATTACTGTTTTGTCGTAGCCAACAACATTATTGCCAACACTCCAGTCATTATTACATAACGTTTCACATATTTTTATTTTATCTATCGACATGAGAGCATGCAAATGTCAAACACATTAGGTAATCCTGGACTGACATTACTAGTCCCAATTTCATTCAATCTTTTATCTCTCAAGCCAATGACATGATGAGCGACAATCAAACTACCTAGGTATTCTAATTAATTATGAATCAGACGACAGTATGTGTCAATCAATCTCCAGACACGCTCAGCTCATGCATCATGATGTCTGCGACTGGACATTGACTGACTGAATTTTAATTGGTTTTATTTTTTGGTATTTTTTTTACTTTTTAAAGTGGTTACCCCATCAATATAACTCAAACCGGCGACTAGTTCAGGTACATTAGCCGTTGGCCCATTGGACCCAGAGCATCGCAACCTCAATTGAAGAGCTAAAAAAAAGTCGTTAAAATCAAGTCATCATGATGATAAAGTGGGCAGCCGTCGCCATTTTGTTTGTTGCTGGAGCTAGTGCCCTCCCTTCTTCCAGCCAAGGTGGTGGTGTTAGACAATGGGAAGCTTGTACTCCAACCGCAATAAGTTTTCCTCCAGTGGAAAACGTCACCATTCAAGATGTAAGTCGATGTAATTCATTATATATTTTAGTCAAAGTCAATCATCTAGTTCAGGTACATTAGCCGTTGGCCCATTGGACCCAGAGCATCGCAACCTCAATTGAAGAGCTAAAAAAAGTCGTTAAAATCAAGTCATCATGATGATGCAGTGGGCAGCCGTCGCCATTTTGTTTTTCGCTGGAGCTAGTGCCCTCCCTTCTTCCAGCCAAGGTGGTGGTGTGAGACAATGGGAAGCTTGTACTCCAACCGCAGTAAGTTTTCCTCCAGTGGAAAACGTCACCATTCAAGATGTAAGTCGATGTAAGTCATTATATTTTAGTCAAAGTCAATCACAAAAAACTGATAACGGCCCGTTTTCCCAAAGCTTGCCGAAAAGAAGTGGTATGTTGCACGAGGTGTTCGTGACACGGCCTGAAGACGTGACCAACTCCACCTTCAATTGCTATGCGCAAAAATTTACAATGTGGGAAACTGAAGACGACGTGATTCCCCTTTTTGACGAAGTGTACGTAGTAAAATTATTTCCTTTTCCTTCCTACGCCAAAATTTCTTTATTTATTTATATTGCTGGTTTGTGAAAGTAAAAAAAAATTAAAACGTCACGTCGTTGTCCAACTTTATAGTTTTACAGATATTGCCAATGGAGTCAAAGCGACCAACGTTTCAGTAATCACACTCATGACGGATGCTCCCCAGGCTGTATGGATGCATTGGGGCTACGCCTCCAGGGATTGTAAGTGACCAGAAAAAATATTCGTGATTTCTTAAGTGATTTCATTCAAAAATCATTATTTTATTCATGGCCATGTTGTCCGCAGGGTACGGCACAACCACGTATACTCACACTGACCTCGCCAACTACGGCGTCATGCATTGGTGCCCTGGTCCCAACGCCACTCACCACTACGAGCGCGTCATGACCTTCACCTCCAGTCCGGCCCGGAACGAGAGTCTGCTCGGGGAGCTGAAGGGAATGGTGGCAGAGTTGGGCTTCCCAACGGAATATGTGATCAGGCATGAGCATCATGCTGACTGCGACTATGTGGGTGAACATGACAAATAATTGCAGTATCAAAAACCAGAAGGATAAGGAGGAGGAGTTTCAAGTGTGAAACGAGCACGAAAATACTTAATTTTGTGTATTAAAATCATGATTATGAAAATACAAATTGGCTGTTAATTGAATAAAACAAAAAAATCGTTGAACAAGCAAGGCAGGCACTTTATTTTTTAACTTGAGTGACATGGATGGGAGGCAAATGAGGCAATACAAATGATGGGGAGTCTGCCTGACTGTGATCAATCATGAAAATGATTATCATATTAGTCTGACAACCAGACAGTGTCGTGTGATAAGGATGATTTTCAAGTGAGACTATGTATTTAAGCAAGAAACTCTTGTTTTCGTCGACACTTTGTGTTCAATAAAGTATATGCATGGTGTGCTACTGTAAAATGTCCATTGTCTGTAGACCACCCCCACAACATCATCATTAAATGAAGATGGTTAAAAATGGATGCATTTTTAGGAAGTATGATGATGAGCTTACTCCAAACTAACCATGTGTACGTAAGTCAGACTAACTACTATACGTACGGATTTTCTCTCTGAAGCATTGCTAGTCTGGGAGAAAGTGACGGATGACGGATAAATATCGTAGTAGAGGCAACAAGACTAATATCCTCTCCATGAAAGCATAATTACATGAAACCAGGCGGTCACACACATGGGACACTAGGGCTACTTTACCACAAAAAACCACACATACATACACAAAATACGTGAGCCAAAAAATACACATCATGAATACCTATCAACAGCACAGTATTTCATTCCACCGGTGCCAGTGGTTAGGTTTAGGCTAGTCTGCACAAAATCCAATATTATTCCATATCAAGAGCAAAAGACTAACCCCATTTTATTGTTGCATGTGTACTGACGGTGAGCGCAAATTGCTGATGCTATCACAAAATATATAACATGGTTTTACTAGCTGCGCATATACATAGATTAGATGTAGATCTACTCTACTCTCTGCTTCAGCTACACTGTTCATGATCATAGAAAAGGTGAGGTTCAGTGAGGAATAACACCGCGACGGAAAGGGATATAGTCATAGTCATATTAATATTATTTTTGTCCTGTATTGAAGAGAAAGTAAGCATTTTCGTATCGGAACCATTCATATCATTAAAAGGTTTCGGTAATTACATTACACACAAAAAACACTCGCGTCCAATAATAACTCTTGTCTTGTTTGTAGCAACACGAAACAACAACTTTTTTAATTCAAGGAATTGTTGTGCACTTTAATACAAAAAATGGGTTTTTTCTGGGTTTGTTTGTCTTTAACTTCCAGAGAGCAGTAGTAGTAGTGGCTCAGAGGAAGGGTGCAAACATTTTTCAGTTGCAGTGGATTTTCAGTGACATGCTTGGTATTTTTTTTTGTATACTTTTTTAAATTTTGGTAGAGGCCATGAGTGATGGTGGCGAAGAGGAGCTAGTGGAACAAGAAGATATTTACAAGTGGAGACTCAAGGCGAAATTTGTGGCTTACATTGACATTGCAAGTGCATATAATAATTTTTGCTTGTTTGGTATTGCTGTTTGTTACAACCAAAAACCTATAAGGTCACCACCAACATGAGTAATAACACCATTGAGTTTTTCTTTCCAGGCCGTTTCAACTGCTGCAACAATGTTTGTCATGCAGAGCACTACAGCAATGCTCACGGATGAGGAGGCAGCGGAGAATATTAGCTTTGTCAAAGTCGTCGAACAAAGTAAGGATTTTTAAAAATTATATCCAGTACAAAGAATATGAAATTTCACCATTTTGTTTGGGTAAAAATAATTCTTCTCAATAATTTTTGTAGTGACGAGTGGAAGCCTAGTTGCGCTTTATGCCACATCCTCAAAAAGCCTGATGAATGCCACTAAACGGGCAAGTTTTTAAATAAAAAAAAATAATAACAATGAAAAAGAAAAAAAATAAAAATGACAAATTCTAAATTAACTGACATATTATTCTTAATTTTCATCAGGGCTGTGATCCAACCGAAGCCCTTGACAAGGCTCTCTACTGGAGAAAAATCCACTTTGGCTTTATGCTCCTCTTTCTTGTCGGCCTCCTCGGGCTCATTCTGAATTTAGTTCCACCCAAGCTGTTTGCCTTTCTACTGGTCGGACTGGTGGCCAACACGGTGCAAATCTACATGGTGGCCGAGTACATAGCTGAGCTCAAAGCGGAAGTGAAAGCAGTGGCTGCTGAGCTAAACTGTAATAATAATTTTCTTTACCCTGCTGCTGCAGCAGTTGCTGCTGGTGGTTTATTGGTGATTAGTGTTGTTGGGAGTGGGGGCGACGGGGATCTGCCACCACAGCCGTCATCCTCAAAACCACCGAGTGAAA
>JAANSN010004712.1:0-14247 GCA_036850665.1 Dicranocentrus wangi | reverse complement strand
ATGAATATTACGCAGTGTTTTTATTTTAACTTACCAGTAATTCATGATGTTTTACAACTGTGAAAGTCATCATAACTGTAAACACCTAAAAAATTGAAATCTATATAGCTACGTGTAACTATTCATATGGCTTTAAAACAAAATATATACTGCAATAATTCAATAACTATTTTTATTGTGTGCAAACTTACTTGGCCGACTAATGTTAGGAAAATTAAACCATTTTTTAAACATGATGAATGCATTTTGGTAGGTTTTATGACGGGATGTAAAGTACTTGTCAATTTATTACGCTTCGGTTTTTTACTACGTCGTTCTATAGGTGAGTTCCAATTACAACTGTTTGACTGTGTGAGGCAACACGTATGTATTCAAACTTCAGCCTTTAGCTCAAACGTACTTTGATATTTTGTAAATACCTAATATCTACGTGTTGTACGTAAACCATTGTACAGTAATTCGTGTATTTTCCTTCACCTTACAAGAATTGTACTTTTTATTATTTTTATGACATGACGGCACGAGGTCTTTAATAAAACTGATAATTGGAAGATAAATTGGCAGATACGAAATAACCATCCATTCATGAACTGCTGCATTGCAAGTGTGTACAGGTTGGACGAAGAACTGGTCATACTGGATTTTAACATTAGCATGTAATTTATAGCATCTCGGAAAATCAGAGAACCCCCTAGATCATACTTTTAGATATAAATACAAGGACAAAGTAACCGTACTTGTACCCTCCTCAGGTAGTTGATAGCAGGTGTAAAGTAAACTCAATTGGTATTGGTAGTGTATTCACAATTGGGAAAACTGGATATTCAGTGCATGAGAAGCAAATTCAGATATCCCACGTACAACAAAAACAAACTCTGGAAAATAAGGGGGTTGTTGCAACCAAAATTATTTAAAAATCCAGTTCCTTAAAGATAATGAGATTTATAATTACATCATCATTATTATAACTTGTTTTAAGACTGTATGAAGTACCTGCTAATAGCCCATACTCTAATCGTAAGTTACAATACAATGAGGTTATATTAAAATTACGTATACCTATGTAACTACTGCGCTTTTTGCACCCTACCTACTAGGCTGCTTAAGGCGATGAAATGAAATCATTTCGCAGTGAAATTATCTGGTTGCGATCGTGTGAACATGAACCTAAATATGTGTTAATTACATGAAATAATGCGAAAATATTAGTTGGGCACATCACAGATAATTGCAGGGAAAATCCAGTGATGGCAAATAATAAGAAATCTAGTGGATCGGGCAGAATTAGTGTGTGTTAGTTGAAAAAATAGTAAACTAGCATCAAGCTATCAATACAGATACATCGTTGCCGATAGGATCAAAAGGTTCGTTCGTCGGACCGTTCCAGGAGACTTGCTAGAAAGTTTTAAACAGTATATATTTTAGTAATTCTGTCAGATCGGATCAATATCAAATTAATTCAGAGTGGAAAACCACGATACAAATTACTGCGATATGATATGCTGCTTGGCGAGCACGTATTATATTTCAACACTGCACTCATGCACTGCACACAAGCTAGTTGAACTCTTTACTTTGTCGTTGAATGCATTGTTTTGTTGTATTTACATATATACGTAATAGACAGCCATAGTATCAACAAAGTTACACAGGTGGAGCAGGCAGGGTATCTTTTTAGATCTTTTCATGTTGCCAGTATTGACAGCTTGACTAGACTGGCACGAGAATAAAAATGACTTTGTTGATCCACTTCAGTTTGGTAATTTTACCGTGCGTGAGTACAATCATGTTTACCAAAAATCCTCCTTTTACTTGGCAGCCTTTTCAAAACTATCCGGAATATGCTAAAATGAAATGCAACCAAACTTTCAAAAATTATCCAACACATTCATAAAATCTGGCAAGCCAATTAAACATCATATAATGAGAGCATAAATCTGTTTCGTATGAATAATCGTATGTATGTATTTCGAGGAATGGAATTACTTTGGATTATAAGAATTGTAAAGGAAATTGAAACCATAATCCTTTCAGCATTTGCTTCTCAAAGTTTTCCAGCCCACTTTCAGTTTTCTACGCAAACACCCATGCTTGAAAAGGTAATCCAAAAATCAGATACACCTCTATACCGGATAACGAACCCAAGCGAAACACGGAAGCTTTCGCGTAGATCATTTACCTCAAATTCCATGCATGTCTCCAAAAATCAGGTTTGGAAGGTTCAAAAGGACTCGTCCCAAAGTCAAGTCTCGGTCATTGCTTCCTCCCACTTACATCTTTGGAAGACTCCATCCTGAAAAACACGGAAGTTTCCCTCATTGGATGCCACAGTTCCATGACTTCTCCAAAGTTCTCCAGCCTCTGTGACACGTGGAGGGACGCTGATCAAGAGACTTTTTCCGCTATCAAAGATAAAAAAAGCCCATTCCCTCCAAGTATTCCCACATTTCGAGTAAAGGACTCTCCCAGACTGACAAACAAGTGGGACGACTTATCTTTGCCCCATGGATGGAAGTAAACACAGTCTCTGTTTACAATATTCCGGAGACTTTTAGTGTACGCTTGCTACAGCACTGACTTTCTCCTCTTCTCTCCGCATCTCGGGAAAAGCCACCCAAACAGACGGGAAAGGTACGAAAGTCTGAAAACCTCCATACATAATCACCATATCACCACCGCCAGCCCCGTTACCCCGATGATGATGATACTGATGATGCGTAAAGGAGGGCAAAAGAGGAACACCCGGAAAAGGGAATTTTGTGTGCATGTGGTATAGTATACATACTTCCCCTCATCGTACCTATCCAATGCACTTCATCCCAGTCTCGTCCCACCACCGTGTTTCACTCCGTTTTTGTCCTTAGTGGCCTATCCTCGTTTCCTCCTCTTAGTTCGTTAGCATCCTAAGAAAGGGCATTGCCCCAAGAGTGGAGTGAGAGGAACATCGTGTGGAGTCAAGACACACTCCAACTTTCAACTTTCCATCATCATCATCATCATCATCACTACCACCACCACCACCGCCATCCCTCCCAACAACAACATCACTTTACTCTGCTGCTCTCCTTCATATGCCTTAAGTCCACAATCAATTCATACAGCATCCCTGGCATTTTCTCTTTTTTAAAACTCTGTCCTTCCTTCCAACCTGACCCAATCCTAAACTTTGACTCTCTTTTTCCATCCTTTATCAGTGTTCAAATGCATTCCTTCGGCCGAATGTTTAACGGTAGTTGTTGTAAAAAGGTGGAGGCGGATCATCATCACATCACACACAGTCACTATTTGCTGAAAAACCACACACACAACACATGTTTCATACGTTTTCGCTATATGCATATCACCACATTCCATTCCATCCATACCATTTGGCTGTGCATAAAATAACAGTATCAGGAAATCCTTCTTCCCATCATCTCACCCTGCCACATGGAATCGTCCACAAAGAACAATCACCTTTGTGCCCCCAAATAAAACTCAATCATCATCATCATCTCCTCATGTATTTACCAGTCGGTGCAGTTACACATGTGCGTGCAAAGCGTACTCAAAATACGGGTGAAGTACGTTCCAAAACTAGAAATGTGCGTATGCGAAACCGCCGGGAGTTGAGCTTACTACATTTATATTATGCTTCACCTCATGCGTGTGTGTGTGTACTGCAAGTCAGTTCTGTTGCCTATGTTGTAGGAGGCTCATAAACGATTGGGTATATGTACAAAATATATGTACCAAAGCGAGCAATGTACTTGCGTGCAAACGTTGAAATAATAATAACAAGTTTCAGTTCTTGATCACTCATGTTCCCACTCAGCAGTTCACTTCCGAGATGCATAACGGGATGACCACAACTCCTGTTATCCTCCTTTTTCACAGAGAGTTGCACTCTTTTGTGTGTACATGTACAATTTTTGTGAGCTCTCTGTGCATTGCACTTTTTTCAAAATGATATCAAGTATCAACGTCCTTCCCAAAGGGCCTTGGCTTATAACACAATACATTTTTCAAAGTTCATATCATAGGATACGATGATCAGGGGTTATTAAGAGTCGACAGCCGACAACAGAGTTTGTTGAGCTTTAAATGCACTTTGCACAAAAGGGTAGAAACCTTACACCAGTGGGATCACATCAGTTCATTGCATTCCTTTACAGTTTTACACTAATATAATATTACATGATATCATCATCCCATTAGCATCACCATCAAAAGCAAGTGCATCGTGCTTTTTTTGCAAACACAAGGACTTTGGCATCCGCCTCATCACATCACATCACATCACATCACTTTATTGTGGCTCAGATTCATAACTGTTGTTTTCCCCCAGAAACAAGTAGTATCCCGAATCCCCAGCTATGTGTCCTGTCATCGACTTTGATACCTGAAACGGCATTTGAGATGTTACATAAGGAGCTCACTGATGTGCATTACTGTAGATGAGTGCATTAAACTGCAATCATTTTCTCTGGATGGCGGAATCTAGGCTAATGATGTCGACCACCTTTATTCTTCAATGAATCACTTGCTTGGCCTGACCTGCAAAGTATGTGCGGTATGGTACATAGCACACGTTATGCTCGGTAAACTACTCTTCTCATTCATTCTTTTCCTGCAGCGCCAGTGTATAACTAATGTAGATCGTCTTCCTTCCTGTGCTGTTCTACACGTACATGACATAATTTTAATTTCTTGATCTTCTGATCTAATCCCAATTCCGGACTTTGACTTGACTCGCGATCCTCTCATCTTTTTGTCATGTGCTTATAACCAAACTTTATTGTGTGCATGTTGTGTATCGAAAATATGTATTGAAATTGTGAACTCTTCTGTGTCCCGTTTTCAGTCTCACGCCGTTCGCCACCCATTACAGGTCAATGCTTTATGGGTTTATGCACCCTTTATAATGTACTTAAATTCAGTTCATTTTTGGGAGTCCAATAGTTTTTTATACATTAACCGGTAAAAAAGGAACAAACAAGTCTAGTTTATGAAACAACATGGGACGTGTCATTGACGTGGTAGACTAAACAATTTTTTTTGTCAACTAGGCTGTGTGTGTCAACTGATACTGACTGCTTCCTCTCCTGGAAATTACTTTACATCAACAAAACGACAGAGATAGACACTTTCTGTCAGTTATCTCTTGTTCGCGTGCAGATAAACAAGGAAATCACGGCGCATGGATATATAGACGCCCTTTTTAAACAAGAGGGCTCCAAGAATTTGCTCAAAATGCCAATAATGTTAACCTGGTTAATGGGAGGAAAAAACTAGGTTTCAAAATTTAGGACAATACCATGCTAAAAGTTCATCACACTCGGGACTCCTCTTTTTGTTAATACGATACGTTAATCATTACGTGGTTTACAACATCCAAATTTTTACGAATGGTAATAAAAAGAGTATGTCACATTGCATTTAGTTTACAATTTCAAACTCGTAAGAAATATGAGTTCATGCATATTCAATGGAATGGCTGTTGTTGGAGTCTGGGGCGGATGTGTGTAATGTCAAATGTGTAATGACACCAAACGTTCCAAATCTACATACCAATTTGTCCCCACATGTGTACACTTGTCATCAACTGCTTTACTTATTTTATTCCCCAATGAGTTCACAAGTGCAGTGCACTCGCAGTTCATGGTAGTGTGACGAGGAGGCGGGTGAAGGCGACGATAAATTAGATGGAGCTCTTCGTTCGCTTTTTATTTCAGCACGTGTCATTGTCTGCTGTTACCATGTTTTAACTAACACTTTGTGTTGGTGGTTTGTGTCATCGTATAATAATCATGTTTACATGTATTCCGCCCGTGGAAGTCGTTGCGACTCTGAATAATACACAAGTTTTTTGAGAGTCATGAACCGCACGGAGGCATATGCACATATTTTTGTGGATATTAGGCGTGTAAACTAGTTAATCAAAATTCAGAGCAAGCAAGCAACGAACTTTATTATGAATTTCGTGAAGTATACGAGGAATTTAGATCGTGCTTCATTGAGGACAATGGCTTTAAAAAAATCATACCGATACCGATACGTACAGCCATGTAGCGGCACTTTTCAGTTTCAGTATATATCACACCACGTCCCCAACTGGATGCATATTGTTGCGTAAACAGGTACACTGAACTGGCGTGACTTTTGACCTGACCTCGTCAACAGGATGTGTGCGTTTGTGTTACTATGAATGAATGTATTTATTTATAGTATTATGGTATAGTAGAGCATAGCGGTATGTGCGGTTCTGTTACAGGTTACGCATTAATGTGTGCTCTTGTAGGTTTTACGAGGGGAAAACTATGTGCCGACAGGGCAGACACCGCCTACATAAACATTTCTTGCAAGTAGACATACACATTTGCGAGCAAGCAAGTTTGACAGAAGTTGGTTATTGGCCCAAGCACAACGTACGTGAGCTGAGTATATTATACATAGTAGGTAATAATATGAAGTAGGTAGAGATTTTCTGAGCTGTTTGTATCTGTCAAAAAAGTGAAGTCATTTAGGGTAAATACATACATCCACATCATGTATCCGCCACACCGATCGTCTGCTTTCATCTTTGCATTATATTCTCGTGTTTACATTCGAGGGATTTTGGCAAGCATAAACATCCTTTGGTAGATGAGGTGAGGACCTAGAATTAACATTCATGTCGGAAACATGGTGCGATAGATTTAGCTAGTAACATGAATAAAAAACACGCAAAAAACGTTATGCGCCTAGTTTATGCTCTCGTAGCAAATAGCATAAAAGCAGGCAAATCATTATTTTAAGCAAATTTTAGTACAAACTGCACATTTCTGTAAATGATCTACAGCACAGCGAGCGGGTCAATTGCAGCAACAAACTACTGAACATTTTAAACCGGAAGTCATTCCTGTTTGCTTTATGTTCTGCAGCGGTACTAACAAAACGTCCCCACGAATTCCCCGAATCCCTCTATAACGTCTCACAAAACTCACTTTCTATATGTACAAGAAAAGAAGAGCACAAAAATTCCCTCAAGTTTGCTAAGCACTACATTTGCATTCGCTCGCACGCATTCCATTCTACATGGAACGCGGAAAAAACGGAATGAACGAACTCGGAAACCATTGTACAAAAAATTCTTATCACACCGTGAAAATAACAACGTAGGAAATTGTGTGCCAACGAGAAATTGCATGAAACACAATACAGTTTTGGTTTTGCGAAATCCCGAGTACATGCAACTTGTAACCTGCGTGCCCAAATCTCTGCGTGAGCAGCAGAACCGTCACAATTGTACAAAAAGTGCTGTGCATGTGGCTGTGGCACTCTGCAGAGGAAAAATGAGAAGGCAAGCTGGGCTCACAAGTTGCTTAAATAGAAGAGCGCATTCCATTTTCCCCTGCTGTATTCAACATGAGAATATCCTTGTATTTTGTCGAGTCCCAAGAAGAATCCACACTGAACATGAGCCAGTTGGTGGAGGTGTTTGGTTAAAAAGGAGAGCATTTGGATGAGCACAATATTGTTCGAGGGTGTGGTTGCTCACAAGCATAGGCGAACAGAGCAGGCAATATCCTTGTCACAAGGGATGCATGGTTGGCTGGCAGCAACAAAAGTGATGCTAGATTCCCTTTGGGATCGGGATATACTCACCTCGTACCTAAATGCAATAACCCTTTCGTTTAGCGAAGCTACCTACTCCATGCAAAAGACAAATTGAGAACCTAGCCACATTTTCGAGAATGGACTCGGCCAACAAAACACCACTTTTAGATGGCCAGAGGACTCATTCATTTCGTGAGAATAAGGGGAGTCCACTTGGATACACAGTTATTATTGAGAAGGTATATGTAAAACATGTGTGGAGTGTGTGTGGATGCATATAACAAGATTCCTGGGAGCAGCATTTCTCAAGAATTTCGAAAGGAAAGGGAAAGTGGATTCGTTCACCCTAGCTCGCTTATAGGCAATAATAATAATAATAATAGGCATTCTGTATTTTGGGAGCGTGTAAGCTAAACATAAGGATATAAAAAACAAGGATTATACGAGAATACGAGTTTGACTAAGCAAGGAATGTTGAAATGGTGATTGAGAACGGACTTTAGCTCGCCAACTTATTGTTCTCCGTTCTGGTTTGATTTTTTTCTCTGAGAGCGGCTACAGTCATAGTTCAACACACTTTCCTCATTTTGAATTCAGTTGAAGAGACAGCTACTGCTACTACGACAGTTAGGGTTTGGTTTTAGGTGTATTGTTATTTTGTTAGCTATATCAGGGGGAATACTGAATGTCTAGGTGCAAATGCTTTTGTTTGGTAGACATATGCCTACATATTTTAAAATTATGTATGCATTGTATTAGGTCTTCAAAATTTCAACTGGGTCTTTGGAAAGATTACTGTTGAAAGACCGTAATGCAATGTTCTGTGATATTGCAATGGAATGAACTTTTTCGTCCTGGTATGATGGACTAACCCTAAACACATGTGTAATTGGCATAAGTAAGTGCGTAGCAGTTAAAGTGTAATGGGAGTCTGGCTTGGATGCTATACAGACCATGTGAGGTTGACTATGCAAGTCTGAAACATATCGGCTCTCGCAACCATGTCAGTCCATGTTTGTGCGTTGACTGTGCAGCATCTACTATCAAGAACGTTAGTATTTACCTTCAGGAAATTCATTTCTGCACGTGTTATAAAGCACGACTTTAGTAAACAAAAAAGCTAATTGTTTTCACAATTTTCAGTTTTGACGATAAAACGAAATAGAATCATGGAAATTTTGTTGATAGTTTCACAAGAAAATAGTTGTGTAACTGGCAATTGAATTAGAAATGACCGTGTATATTAATCGTCGCCTGTCTGTCGTATTATTATATGTTGGTGCTGGGGCATTGCGAGATTCTACAGTTCTCAGACTTTAATCCAGATTATTAACTAATTAATATAACACCTGTGTGATCTGTGTTACAGGTTTTTGCAGGTGCTGCTGTGCGTTGTACATTTTGCTTGCTTTGTAGATTAGTCTTTGATATTTGGTGACATATTGGTTTGTTTGTCATGTGAGAGATTTGTAATTTTTCAGGATTGACACATCTTGTCAGCAGAATTTTTCAGTAATTTCTATGTGACATATATTTTGTTTTTGTAACCACATTCTTATCTCCATTCGCCATTGCAATATATGCCTCCCTCTCAACGCAGCATTTTTTGTAATTTGCTTGAAAGACAAGAGCATGGTTTACTAACCTACCAGCCTCAAAATATACTTCTTTTATATTTACAATTTGCATATGGACGGAATATGAAAAGCTGTTGGTGCCTTTGGTGTGGTGACTTTATTGCACGTGCATTGATGATATTATGATTCTTGAATTCCTAACGGTTTTATGACTACCTGCTGCGTACAAATAAATGATGAATACCGGAACTTTTGATGTTTTACGAAAATTAACACGCGGTTTAAAAGAATGCATATTGATATCAAGAATGATCACTGAATTAAGGAAATGCCGATGCCGGACAAACAAAATGAATGTTCAGCTTTAAACGTATTAGCAGTCTAATGCACATCCGCAATTTATATACCGTTGCACCATAATCTCCGAGTTTGTTATGGCACATTCGAGCAAAAAAGAAAAGGTTCGTTGTTCGTTATTGATTGATACACTATCTTTTTGTGCACGTCTGACCGTCTTCCAGAGGACAACTTGGAGTCTTTATTTTGCATGCTATGTAAAATGGGAGAAGTGTATCAAGGTGTCAACTGAATCATTCACCTTGCTCTAGAATCATTAAACGTCTCATCATCCCATCACCACCGGTGGTTTCAATGCGTTTCTCTCCTCATTAACACAGTCACTTTAGTTATCATATACACTCTTCACGATAATTCACTTGAACCGTGAGGATCGCCCAAATCCCCATTTTCCTTCATTCCTACTTATCCAGTAGTAGGTCAGAGCAAAATCGTGGTTCTCTTTCTCTCCACATCTGTGTCAACTGAGAGGAGACCCCCTTTCCTACATTTTATCATTCAGTAAACTACATTCCCACAAAACTTCACTTCTCCGGCCTTCGCTCACTTTTGTTTAGTTCAGTTGAGCACGACGACCGCCAAAACCATAAGACGTCCTCCATTTCATTTCCGCTCTGCTTTCTACTAGGCGAACAATAGGGGAAAAAATTAGTCTTCAATTTCCCTCTCATTTACCTCATCCCCTACTAGGCATCATGCGCCACTCACTTTTCATAACTAATTCCATTCGCATTTCAAAAGGAAGAGTCCAATCTCAAGTTTTAATCTTTTTTCTTGTGTTTATTATGAGCATATTATAGGTATGTATGTAGCATGTGTACCGAACCATTTTCTAATTCTATCAATACATTCAATTTTTCAATTAACCTTTCCTACAAGCACACATACGACATGGCCACTAGAAGGGCTTTAGCAATTTGCATCCACGTGTATAAAACTTGAGGTCAGTCTCAAGTCCTAAATCAGTCTCAAATATAGCATTATTGCTACTAACCCCAAAACGTACTGATCTCCATAGAGGAAAGTGACCTAGATGAGGAAAAAAGGAAAATGTGTTTGAAAGTGCGAAGGGGCATTAATACACTCATAAAGGGCAACGACTCGTTAAGACCACACATCCACCTCCATAATATGTCACAACAGTTAACAATGTGCATACCTTAGGATCCCCTAAAAAATGAAAGTTATTTTAGGCGGATGACAGTTGAACAAAGAAAAAGCGTGTCATATGGATGTCGCAACACCGCAGTGCAGTGCACAAGTAATGCTCAATGAAGAAACATAAATAGCTATCATAATGTCTTTCTGCGGGGTGCGCTTCAGTCAGTACTCACCAGTGTTCGGCCAACGGGATGGTTACAAAATATGTACTAAATTTGCAGCATGCGCCAATGCAACATGTCATATAGGTATTCCAAATCCACAATCCAATGACCTTTTGAGAACGAAATAGGAAAAATGAAGGGGATCATAAAAACGAATACACACTTTGCAATGCTTTTCCACTTACGGTCCTTTCCAAAAATAGACTCGTCTGCGTCAACGACAAAAATGAGGATGATTAAATGACTCACAATGACAATATAAGTGTGACTGATGACAAACACACGTTATCTCTTTTGGAGCCTTCGCGTATTAGTACACCAAAGCTCATTGATTTGATAATCACCCTAGTCTCTCTCGTCATCACAATTTCTCATCTGATTATGCATGCGAGTGAAAAAAAAGTGGGGAAGGGGACCAGGCCATCATCATGCACCACTATCACATGTACACGTACACACAGAACAGAACATACTGGGAAAGTCAGGTCATGGAACTTATATAAACATATATAATATGAGTGCGTTTTGTCACCGACGCATTTTACAATTTGGTGAATACGAAATAAATGAAAAGTTAGTTTGAAGATGGATTGGCACAGTAGATCTCTCGCTTGTAAAAGTTCAGCTTTAACTTTGCATGTCGTAGTATACCTATCTATACTCGTACTCCCAGTGAGTAATCGCCCTCAAATTACAAAACTCCTTATAAACAAATCCACGCCGTATTAGCTACTAAAACGTGCAACAATCGAACTTGACAACAATATATACAGATTTAGTAAACGCAGTTAGCAAACATTCAAAATGGGAGAATTAGGTTAGGCATGGAGGAAAGAGGAGCATGGTGCCTCTGAAATGCAGGTTACGAGGCTAAGTCTATCTTGCGACTAGGTCAGGGGACATCAAACGAGAGCATAAATAAATTTGTGTAGACAATTCGAAACCTTTTCCACACTCACTCAATCATCATGATCCTCGACAATTCCCTTAAGATTGACTTTACATGGGTGGGATGCAAAAAGCAAAAGTGCAAGCGTAGAAGTGAATTTAAATGGGAGCATCACCAATTCAATTTTTAATGCCGAGAATGCAGTAAATAATTTACTCGTATGCATAGGTAAATACGAAATATAAAGTGTATCAGTATTTCAGTCGCCTAAAAGGCATTGTTTACTTACTTTTCCACATTTTTCATTGAAAATTGAAAGTGTTTTGGTTTACTTTTCTCATTTCTGTACAGCAAACGACTAGAACAGGATTTTATGATACTCAAACCGTCCGTCTGGTAAGCGATAATTTGAGGAGGATGCTTTTTCGTTTTAATTACTAGTTTAAACGGGGGAAACAGGGTTTTTAACTACAACACTAGCAGATTCTACATGACTATCAGTAGAGATTTGCGTGCATGTGGCTTGCTTATTAATACGCACTGATTCCTCAGTTTCCTGTGTTTTTCTTGCTCCGTCATCGCGTTTTCCAATTCTAATGCAAACTCCAAAAATTAATTGGACCGGAACTTGGTATTTTAAAAATAGCATGCATGATATCTACGAAAATATACGCGCCTCAAGTCTTTTTATTTTGCATAAATTTCATAATGGACTCGTCTCATCGTACTTAAATTATACGACAAAAATATATGTATAATGCATTTATCAACTGCGATAAAAATCCAACAATGCAAATGGAGTACATATTTTTGATTGCTAATAAGCCTCATAACGGAGTAAATATGTAGGAAAGTAGAAATTGAGATCACATTATCACGCTTGTGAGTACACGCGTTTCTAACTACTAAAAGTGAGCGTTTTGTAGAGTAGAGCTGCTGCGTTCTCACTGGTGAAACCTCAAAAATCAAAGGATTCCCTTTTTCCTTGAGTGTCTACATATTAAAAACATGTACACATTGTGTATTCATTCAAGCTGCCGATCATCCGCTTTCCTTTTACCGTTACTAAAACATCTTCACTTTTGCTCTACTACTCCCCTTGTTGAGCGAAAAGTGACCTGGAAATCCAAAAAGGCAGTTTGAGAAATGGTGTAACTGTGTTACACACTTTGTCAAACTTTCCAAATAAGAAAATGAATCCATCAGAAAGTCAAATGTAGGAGAACGCAGTTTTCCAATTTCCAAAATGAAAGTCGGAAGTGGTTACAGGAGCATGCAGTGTGCATTACTACTTTTCGAAACTACGAAGGAAAAAGTGATTGTTTATTAGACTAATAATGTAAATGGCTAATATGCTTACGATTGGGTGAGTGGCACATCATGAAGTATGGTACCGTGAAGTAAATGAGGGAAGCATTATAATAAAGTTGTTTGCTTTGTGCTGCACTTTATAACTTTCATTTTTGTTCGAGTATTCCCAATTTCACTGTGTGATATCATAATCACATATTAGGATGGTAATGATAAGTGATATTTCTGTTTTGCTGCTAGTTTTGTCTGCTATAGCAAGACATACCCATATTGCACGAAAGTGCAGTTCGTTTTAAAAAGAAAATTAGGTATTCGTTAACTCTGCCTAGTGTTGCTACATATTACTCAATTCTTGACCACAGCTAACAAAAAGCTCTCTCATTAGAAGGTGGCTGTGCGAACGAGAAAAAAATGAGCTTTTTGCAGATTTCATTTTTCATATCTAGACTAAAAGTGAAACGACTTTTGGGAAGTTATGCAATAGTTGTGGAGACTAGAGTCGAGCTGAGATTCCCTTGCAGCTTTCTGTCAAAAATATCACTTCCGTCCTTCCGCAAAGGCTGCTTTCCCTAACTTACAATTTACTTCCGACTTCCTCCTTCTGTCTAACCTTACTCACCTTTGAGGATTAATGGAAATTAAGGAAAAAATAATAAATGTTTAACTGATATTGTAACCACTCTAGCTTGTTAAAGCCTTATAGCACGACCACTTAAAATGGGAATAATAAAAATGGTATCGCCCAAAGTTAGTTATTGGTCATCCTCGAACTCAACGGAATCACGTCGAGCATGCTATATGATATAATAATGCAATCGAATTCTTGGAATGAATCATGCAACCGACTTAAAAAATGAGAATATCCGTTAACAAAATTTGCTCTCGGTGTACATTGTCTCCCAAAAAGGGCGAAAAGTGCAACGGTTCCATTACCACCACCAGCAGATCATTGAATTGTGTAACGTGCAAAAGTGCAATACATTTTAGTAACTCCTTGCTCGCACTCAAATGCACTGCATTGCACCCATCACAGGGCGTTAACTATGTAATGGCAGAGTCTGAATGTTATTTGATTTCAACAACCTTTCAACCTGAGTTGAATGAGTTCATCGGATTTTGAGAGAGAAGTCAATTGCCGAGTTTGAACTCGGACTTTGGTGATGATGACGAGTCAAATATATTACGGGAATTTGAGTAAACTATCATAATA
>JAANSN010004711.1:0-14248 GCA_036850665.1 Dicranocentrus wangi | reverse complement strand
CGACTTGAGATATTATTATTACAACACATTATCGCGAGCTCTCTGACTCAAGTGACATGTATGTTTTGGGCTGGTGATCAAATCCATGAGCAAATCCACCATACACGAATACGAACACACACTCTCTGCACAAGACTCCATAAGAAAGATATAATGACTACAAGTTATACCGTTCCGACCCTCAAACCGTGAATACGTTAGTATTCCATGTTTCCTCGCAGATAACACCACGATAATGATAAGCCTTCGGTACACACAAAAGTACAGAGTGGTGTTTCTCTGTGTGCAAAATACGTGATATTCTTGAACAGTTTTGGAGTGAAATGATGTAGGAGAACAATGCATGTGTTTCTGTTCTTCGTTGCGCGTTTCTTGGTGTTTGCATGACCCCGATTTCAAGTAAATTAGACATGATCACATATTTAGTCGCATCATAATTTCCTTATTTACCCGCGAATTACTCAATAATTTTTTAGTGGAACAGCGTGCGCTGCAAACAACAAAAAAGCAACCAGCACGTAAAACTCCTTCTTGATCAAACAACAAATATTTTTTCTTTGCCAGCCAGCTTGAAACTTTGTGAATGAAACAATTAACGCCCCCTTCTCAGTTTCTCCATTATGCAACTTCTTCTCTCAAGTTGCGTGCCACCTAAAGTCGTGCTTACAGAGACTTACGACTATATATGCTCACCACCCCAAACAAACGCAAACCTTGCAGACATTGTACAAGACCATATAACACAGAAATAATAAGAAATGAAGGGTAGTGTAGCATAAGGAGCAGCAGGTGTTTCCACTCGAGTAAGCGAGAGAGAAAACGAGATATTTTATACATATATCGTATATATAGCGTGTGGGCGAGATATGGATCTTGGAGGAGAAACACGCACGTTTCTTCTCAGATGGAATTTAAGAAGCCTCAGAGACCCATTCTGGAGGGGAGGAAAGGCCGAGTAAAAATATACAAAGCTTCTTTTCTTATAAGGACTCTCTCGACAGCTGCTGCACTGCACAGAACCTTTTTTTTCCGTCTCGACTCACTCCTCCTCCATTCATCTTAAAACGGAAAGTAAAGGATCCGTCCATACGCACACACACGCCCAGCTGATTCATTCAATTTCGCGTCTAATTTTTGTTTGCTAGCTGTGCAAATCTTGGGAGATGCATCGAGACTTACAACATATATTTATATAACACATAACGCAAGTTTCGGATGCACGGCGAGTCATTTGAGGAACGCGTCGTCATCACCAGCATCATCATCATCATGCATCCCTCCCAAAATATAAACTGATGAAACCCTGTACAAATAGCACACGCGTGAATATGTGAATCATCATGCAAGGTAATGCGCCAGAAAAAAAGCCAAGCTCATCCAGTTTTTCTTTTCAGGTATGTAGGAACGCCGAGTTTGTAACGCCAGATGTTCAGGAATTTGAAGAGGAGTGGAGCAAGAGTGTGTGAGTCCCCCTCTCCGAGTCTATATAGTAGTCCTGCTTGCACAACAAACACAACTAACTGCATCCATTGACCATGATCATGATGAGTGATGATGATGATGATGGTATTGTGAGTCGACGACCGACCCGAATACATGTACACAGGTATATATATACACAGAGAAAACTGCATCATCCAACCCAAACAAACAGGGAAGCAAAGTCCCCTGCAAGCCCCTTTTAATTTTTAAAAGGAACGTATCAAGAGTATTGTTCCGTGACGGTGTGGAAAAAGAGAGGGACGGAACATAACTTCCTCTTTCCCACTACTTCCTCTTGGAATAAAAAATAAAAACTTTAAAAAGTCGCTACAATTTTATTGTCTGTTCCTCTACGAATAGTCTTTGGAGCGTCATCAGTTGTTCTTCCGAGAGAATGAGTCAGCTAATTTCTCTCTCGCTCTCTTCCACCTCTTATTCCTTGTATCATTATTTTTAGTGGTGCATATTTACAGTGTAAATTTAACTCGATTTTTTTTGTCATTAGGCGTTAAGAGGTAAGGCAAACAAAACGGGCTCTGAACATGATCATGTTATATATTGGCAGGTTAAATGTTAGTAATGGTCAAGCAAACAGAACAGAACGTTTGTGTGAGGTTATTCGCCCAAAAAAAAATATAAAATACCCCACGTTATATGAATTATAATTACGACTATCACGGAAAATGATCTGCGCATATAATACTGTTATCACTCGTGAATCTCTCGCAGTGCCTACACGAGTATTTATGATCAAGTGTAGAGCTAGCTGGAGATGTGTATCGATAATGTATGCATTGCGAAAAAAAAGTATATCAAGAGAGCATCTTTTTGGCTGTGAGAGAGGAGAGCCACAGGTGCGCGTCGCTGGGGATCTTACAGGAAATGGCAACCTGAATTAATGTTAAATATTATGGAGTGGCTTTGTACGTCGAAACTATTCCTCATACTACGCTGATTTTTTTAAGAGGAAAAAAATACAGAGTCAAATAATTTTGACCAATGCGACTTCCTGCGAGAGAGAGAGAGATTTAGACAGGTATACAAAAAATTCTTTTGTGCACTACATATCATTAAAAGTTGGAGACTACTGGTGGGGTACATGATGCTCGTCTCTGTAGACGAATACGTGTGGGTGGGTCCGCGTTATATTTTTTATTATTATACTCTCTCATCATCATGATGATGATCAGCTCCTATTCTTACCCATGCATGATTCTCCACGATGGGGACACACGAAAAAGAGACAGAAAAAATACTTGCACGCATTAGATATGCACAAGAAGAGCTAGTTTTACCTGAAAATATTACTCGCAGTGTGTTTTTCCTTGTGATTTAGCGGATGAGGAAATGTGAGAGCGACTATATATCGCTCGAGTCATTATATACGTTATATATATCCCCAAGTTAATTACAGTAATTCGTGTTTTTTTTGTGCCTCGACTATATATCTTCTGGAGAGAATATGCATAGGAACACGACGATAGAGATTGAGATCGAATCAACAGAGAATCCATTATTCTACCCCAAATAGGAAAAAAAATATATAAGCTCATCTAAAAACACGTCCGTCAGCGACGACTTCTCTCACACGAAAACGGATGTGATCTTGCTCTCTCTCTCTCTCTCCACATTGCTACATATATAGCTTTGTTAGTGTCTTTTCAAGCTAGATTGAGGATTTCTACCTGGAAGGTTTCACTTCCGATCACTACGTGTGAGATTTTTAAAAGGANATATAGCTTTGTTAGTGTCTTTTCAAGCTAGATTGAGGATTTCTACCTGGAAGGTTTCACTTCCGATCACTACGTGTGAGATTTTTAAAAGGATATACACGTATATATGCATAATATCGTGTTTGGTTAAAAAAAATGTCTGTCGCTCGCTCTCCTTTTTTTTATATACACACCATTATGCTCTGGTTAAAAAAACGCGTCACTTCCTTCCTGCTCTCTTGCTTACTCGTGTTTTGTTTGAAACAGAGAAAATAGTGTACATGATCATGATGTCCAAAAATGAAAATTCTTTTTTAGTGACCAAGCAAACCAACTATCTAAAAGAGAGTAAGAGAGAGGAAAGTACAGAGTCATGATGAATGCGATTTGATCTGGTAAATATAATTCTCGTTTTCTCATCCATTTCCTCTAGAACACACACTCATGCTAGCAAGATTGGCCTCGGTGTGCACACACACTTTTCTGATTTTTATCGTTAAAAGTTTGCGCAGATGAATGGGTTTGGATGGTGGAAGGGGGCGTTGTTAAAACGAGCATTTTCTGAAAAGACACGTCTGCTGTCTTGTTTTTCGGTAATCTGGATTAATGTCTGGAAAGTGTCTCATATTTGCACTTGTGTGCAAAAAAGAAACGTATAATATAGATATCCGCCCAATACCTTGTGTAAACTGATACCTGAGTAGAAACGGATACGTGCACGCCTCGTCCAAATCTTAAACGCAGCGAACGAGAGAGTGTTTTGTTGAGAGAACCTAATATTGACATCTCATCTCAACACACTCCTTTTTAACGAGTGGGCGTACTCGTACGACTTGTGCACACTCTTCTCCATGCAATTATGCGTTTAAAAATAGGAGGAAAATGATTCTTTAATAATGGAATCCGTATTGTTTTTCCACGCCGTGTCCAGTTGACATCATCGTAATCTATCTAAAAAAGCCTGTGTGGTATATATAAGTCTCGTACAGATTCCATCATCGGGTTGTTCTCAGAAAGCTAAAGCGTCTGACGGGATGCTTGATGATGATGTGTGTGTTTCTCTTACTGCGGTTATCATAATCGAATCATAACTAATCGCGCAGTAAAAGATAATAGTCTTTTGGGTTTTTTCTTTGTCACAGAGAGAGAGAGAGAGAGGTAACGCGATAGTGCATGACGAGTCTAACCTCTGTCAAGTAGATAAATAGGTGTAAAAAGAGTGAGAGATAGGCTTAAAAGTAGTAATATCCGTTTACCTTATCTCGTGCACTAATATACACGACCAGCACCACAGCTTTGAAGCAATTCACATTTGTGCAGAAAGAGAGCATAAATGATCGACCTTAAAAAACACGACCATCATCATCAGTATTCATTCTCATTCTTCATCTTATCACACGGTGAAATATGCCGAGAGAAACACACGGCTCCTGCTCTACCTACAATTCAAACCCATATACACACACATGCGAGTAATAATAAATTCCGTGTTTTTTTCTCTCTCTTTTCTGTTGCAAATGATGCTGGTGATGATGATG
Source organism: Dicranocentrus wangi (assembly GCA_036850665.1). Taxonomy (NCBI): domain Eukaryota; kingdom Metazoa; phylum Arthropoda; class Collembola; order Entomobryomorpha; family Entomobryidae; genus Dicranocentrus; species Dicranocentrus wangi. Next base: position 9,516 of record JAANSN010004711.1, on the reverse strand, counting down.
ATGACTTTGAAGCGATGCGAGAGGACACGAACGAGTATATAATAATAATAATCTCACAACTTGTCTGTGCAAACAATTGCGGTATATTGTTAACAAAATCTCTTTGAGCGAGTCTCTGGAAAGAGTGCAATCTCTGAAAAAAATCATGACTTATCTTTTTAAAAAAGAGGCTTTTTCGCTACACTCCTTACACACGTTACTGCGAAAAGTACGTGGGTTTTAACGAGACTTACGATATATTTCAAGCACGCCGTATTCTTAACAGAGAGAGTTTAGCAGTGATGCGTGTGGTCGTTGCTGATATATGAGATGTATGAATATATGAGATATAGACATATAGTGGTGTTGTGTACACAGCAGTGGTAGTTAGATGTGTCTGTTTGATGGATGTATTTAGTATTTAGCAAAAGAGGTTACGATAAAAAAAAGGAAAAGTGATGATGAAAACCGAGTGGTGGTTTTTTATGACTACTACTTAAAAAATATTGAGAACAAGCACAAGTATCCGCAATAACAGAATAGAGAACGGCAGTGTATCTTGTTATCGCTGATATCGTCGTGCATTATTATTATTATTATTAAACGTATTACTACACAGAAAACGAGCAGACATGCACTATCTCCATATTTTTTAATACTTTTCCCTGAAGACGAGTATTTACTGAAATATTTAGTCGTACAAGTCACAAAATATATATGAGTGATTATCATACATGACGCGCTCGCTTCAATCCTCCATTATTTTCCACACAGAGAAAAAGAGAGCATTCTGGTTTTTGGAGAGATAATGTGATTTCTCAAGGTGACACCTGACACGAACACATACGTACATATCTCCCCTCTCTCTTTTCCCTTCATTTGCCTTTTTGAGTGCTCTTATTTTTAGCCATGATCATGATCAACTTTTTACGTTTAGCTACACGGCTAGCATTCTGGTTTTTGGAGAGATAATGTGATTTCTCAAGGTGACACCTGACACGAACACATACGTACATATCTCCCCTCTCTCTTTTCCCTTCATTTACCTTTTTGTTGAGTGCTCTTATTTTTAGCCATGATCATGATCAACTTTTTACGTTTAGCTACACGGCTAAGATCTTTTTTTTATATATGCAAAGTATTCGAATGCTCTGTGTTAATAATTACCGGTTTTTAGAAGATATGTTGACGCTTGAGCTGGCTGGTGATGATTATGATGGTGGTGATGCCGGACAGGAAGTGACGACGACGACCCAGAAATAATGACACTAATGAGCAGCAACTCATGTTCAAAAAATGTTATAAAATGTTCTAAAATGATTTTTTTTCAAGGCTCTTCCTTCAAATGGAACACAACACTACTCGGTGAAAAAAAAGACTCGCCTGACCTTGTCCCAAATGTCTACATAAAACTCGAAGGCAAACGAAATACTATTTACGAAGAAAAAATCGAGTTGGATCGATTTGGGTTGTTTTCCAGTTGTTGTTGTCCAAGACGGAATGATGTGATTTAACGTTTTCTTGAGAAACCCGGTTTAAGAAGCACGGGAAGACGGTGTTGATTCTCAAGTTGCCCCTGTGGGGGAAGAAGAAGAGTCCGAGAAGCAAGCTTTTCTTGAACGGAGCAACGTAAGACTTTTGTATATAAAGAAAGTGTGCAGTATAATATGTCGGTCTAGTAAGTCGGTTTTAGTTAGAGTAGTAGTGGTGGTGGTGGTAGTAGTAGTGTTGTGTGACACGCGAGTGTTGATGGTCCGGTGGTTGGAGACAAACTCCTCCAAGTTTGAGGAAATCCTCTGGAGAAAATGGAGCGAGGAGTGCGCCGAGAAAACCACCACCGCACGTAGAGTTTCCTAATAATAATAATAGAAAGGGAGAGAGAGAGAGAGAGAGAGGAGAAGAAATAACGCTGTGTATACTGCCCGACCATCACCACCATCACCACGGTGGAGGTGGAACTCTGTATATGCATGCACACACATTTCTCAGGGAAAAGAGACTTGAGAAGACGGGGAAAAGATAGCAAAGTCGGAGGAGTGCGCTCTCCTACTACTACTCCCGTTTTATGCACATGATACTCAACTTGCATATAACCCTTTCTTTCCCTTTCGTTAATAAAAAGAAGCATGATCATGGCCAAAAACTTTCTCTCTCTCTCTCTCCTCCTATTATTTTTTATTAAGATGAGAGGAAAAAAAAAGAGTCGTTGGCTCGTGTACGTTCCTTCAATCTGCCTCCTCTGCATTATAAGACAATAAAAAAGTATACGTATATTTGAGTAGTAAGTAGTAGTGGACCCGCCCAGTTTCCAGTCTCTCTCTCTGGGCCTTCTTCTTAAAACATTGGTTATACGAACGGGCATGTGGCGATGATGATGGTCGTGTTGTAGTAGCTGGACCATAACACCTCGCTATTATTTCTAAGAACACGTAGGAGTGAGTATAGTTAAAATCCCTGGGAGTAGTGAGTGTATACATACACTCGGTAGTGGTGGTGTCCCTTCGCGTACAGAGTACACAGACACAGAAGAGTAGTGACCGTCGAGGAGAAATTCGTCGTCGTTTGCAACTCAAAGTCTCTCTTCTCCTCCTCCTCCTCCTCCTCGTCGTAGTCGTCGTCGTCGAGAACGTCGTCGTCGTGTAGTCGGCTGGCTTCTTTTTGGCGCATGTATGCTTCTTATCATCATCAAACTTGTACTCTCTCGTTCCTTCTTTTTTTTTATTATTACGTTAGTTATTATTACTACTCTCCTTTCTCGCATAGCTAGATTGTCATTACGCTATCCAGTTTCTTTGCAAGCGACTGGATATACTTGGCGTAATATTATGCTGATGCTCATAATAATACCTGTTGTCTTTCTTGACCGCACAATCTCCCAAGAACAAACTCACACGTGTAAAAAAATAATAAAAAATGATGAGCAAATAATGGGGGAAAGCGCACAAGTCAAAGTGGGTCAGCTTATCTCTGTCTCGAGATAGTAGCAAAACGAAGCGTAGTGGTAGTCTTATCATCTCTGAGGGAAAAGAAACGAATCCCACTCTCGCGGCACACCTTATCAAAGAAGATAAATGGTCGACCTCAATATGAAATATCCGCATTATCGTAATAATAATCAGGCTTTGTGTAAACGAGGGTGTGTGAGCAGAGTGCTGATTATTAAAACAAGGCATGTAGCGCGCATGGGGCGAGTGCAAACGTCTTGGCCAATTGAGAATTATGATGTGTTCCGAGGAGGAGTGAACGACCTCGTAAGTAAGTATCTCTTTGAGTTTCTTGTAAGAAAGTGTGGGGAAAGGAGCCCGAGCAGAGTGGCTGTCGAGTGGCTGAGAAAGTTTTCTGGGAAGAAAGAAGGTGGTCGCGGGAGCGCAGGCATTGGCTGAGACGTTTTTCTCGGTCTTGCGAGCAGCGCAGTTCGTATGCTTGTACATAAAAAATATGTTATGGTGGCGTATATAAAAGAATCGTGGTGCTTGCTCAAGCTTTTCTTCCAAGACATTCCATGCATGCGCGATATTATATGAGCTTATTCTTTTTTTACTATATATGGATCGTATATATTTTAGGATCGAAGCGCACCACCACCACCAGCTCACAGTGTGTGTGTGTGTGTGGAGTGATTCCCATCGACCAAGTTGCTGGTGGTGGTGGTGGTGGTGGTGTGTGCTTATATCGTAAGTCTCGGTGCTGAGCAGAGAGAAGACGTACAAAGAAGAAGAATACGTTATATATGCTCGAGGTTTTGCCAAGCGAAGCGTACTTTTTCACATTATCTCCACACGATATATATGGAGAGAGAAGAAGCAGCATGATGATGAACACGACCTTTTCGTTTCTAACTCTCTCGCATCGTGTGTGTGTGTGTGTGTGTTATTTGCTTGAGAAACTCCTCCTTCTCCAGATGGCCAATCTCTAAGAAGAACTTGGAGGAATGGCCATCCTCCTTTTTCCACTCTCGCTTATATATTCACCAGCATGCAAACTATATTTTTTATGGGATGCAGATAAAATATAGAGAGAGCTCTCTCTCCGCTGATGTTGGTCTGGAGAAAAAAGAATTTCCCTTTTTTATACCCTTTTCTCGGAGACAGCTCAGGTGGGAGTTATAATATACCCTGCTTTTTTATTATCATTATTATTATCCTGTGTGGAGTAGAAAGTATTTGCTTGAAGAGACCCTTTGCTATCGACCGCACAGTCACGATACTTTCTTTGTGTCCGTGTGTGTGTGCCACAGAGATATCAAGAAGAGCTCGCGTTACTCAAACCACACCGAATCTCCTTTCTTGCTGGCATACGAAATGCTCTGTCTAATACGGAATAAATGTGCTTGCTTACCATGATGATGATGATGATGTGGATCCAAATAACACATATATACTGGCCACTCCTAAAAATTTCCAAGATCACTGGTCACTATTATTTTCTCACTTCAGATGGGAAAGAAACTGCACGAGATTACTCACGAGGATGAGGAGTGTAGTAGTAACTTTTATTATGTAACCTTTCTTGACGATTAAGACTCCCCGTCGCGATCTGCTTTTAGCTTAACGGTCTGTTTTTCTCCTGCTGGCTCACACTTTTCCTTGATTATTTTTTTTTTCGTTTTGTTGGGATGATGTGGTCATCTGGATATTGTTTCGCCTTTTGCTATTAAGGAAATGGGGAAGTGATCGGAAATCGATAATATGATCCCATCGTTTGTTTCAATTTCACTTATTGGGTTCTTCTACGAGTGGTTCGAGTAGTGGTGGTGGGTAGTAGTCTCACCTCCGCGGATTCTCAGTTTAAAATGACAAGATGGAAAGGGACGAGGACTTGAGAAAACTTGGACCATCATCGAATGCCACGCGCCAAGAAAGTGTCGGTTGTTATATATATTTAAGAAATATATACCCACACACCTGGATACGTGTGTGTATGTATTCATAATGAATCGTACGTGTACACCCACACACGGTCCAAGAATAAAATCGTCCGTTTATCATCCGCATCATATCGTAAGGCTGTTAGGGATGTTAGGATATATACGAAGAAGCATGCGGATATCCGAGAGTAACATGACCATCTGGTGAATTAAAAGGCCCGTCGTTTCTTACTACTTTTTTAAAAGGCTCGTGTTTAAAGACCGTAAGAAAGGGAATAAGAAAGGCAACGGACGAACGTAAGTGGCACGAGCGCAAAATGCACATATTATCTTTCTTTTTTTCTTCTCCCCTGTTTTCTTACCGCAACGGACATTTCCACAAAGAATGCCAACGCGTTTCTTTGATCAGGCTATGAATAGATTCCAAGAACATAAAAAACAAGAATTCGAGTAACGGTCGATCCAAGTATTATTGGGTACGTGTACACGTTTTATCTTCCCTAGTACTTCATATTCTTGGGTACGCACATATTGTATCTTGCCTCAAGTATTTGATATTCTTGCGTATTATATCTTGGAAGATCGTTAGAAATGGTAAACGGTCGACAGTTTCTGTATTTTCTCACAGAACGAGGGACCCACTTCTCCTCATGATCACATCATGTTTCCCTGAGTGTGTGCCTAAAAACGGGATTTCTTCACAGGATCTCGGAGAGGAGCAGTTCCCTCCTCTGGAGAAAAAATGGTGCGCTTCTTTGAGCGAGACCCCCAGTCGGAATAACATTGTGGGCTTTAAAAACCTCTGCTGTACTCCCTTTTTGTATGCACGCAGTGAAGAAAGCCCAAGGCAAATACACAGTCGCGTATACCTTTTTAAAAAGCATGGTCCATTCATTCGCGTTTAAGAAGAAAAAAAGGTTCAGTCAGGTTCTCACACAGACATTCTCAACTACAGCATCATTGGGAAGTAAGGGTCTCTATTATTACGGACTAGAAAGAAAAGGGAAGAAGGAAAAAATAATAATTTTATATATCTTCCGTAAAAGATCACGGAGTGAGTTTTTGAATGAGCAGCCAGCGTTTCCTTCCTTCCGTGTAATATGCTCCTTGAAAAGACTCGAGTTTCTTTGTTCCGCTCACGTAAAAGAGAAAAATGCAGAGTTTCCCATGAAGAGTCCTCTGAGAAATTGTCCATTTTTTTATTTCTTAAGACCCGATCCCTCTCTCGTCATTTCTTCTTTTTTGGCCGTTACGATCCGTCTCGCAACTCAAACCGGTTCGTACTTGCATTTTCTCTCTCTCTAATTTCTTTTGCCTCGCTAATGATCGAACGGATCCGTGAGAATATATAAATGATTGAAATAGTAGTATAAACTCGTTTATTTTGCGCAACCTTTTGGTGTGGATTATGAGCACATGAATGTCATTGGGAATCAGGAGCGATAATGTGTTTTGTAAAATATAATGTTTCGCAAAATCTGCACCGGAATGGATAAATCCAGCATGTCAATATATATCGTGTATATAAAAAAAAAACGTGTAAAACCGGTCTCTTTCTAACCATTGATATTGGTACATAATAAAAAGAAAATGTCAGTGTTCGTATTTCCTCACCTCTCTGAGGGAAGAAGGAGCAGGGGAAAAACTGTTTTTAATTGCCGATCAAATATAATGGCTAGGAAATATATATATTGTAGTATTCTTTTGACATGTATGCTTGTTGGACGTGTATAATAATATTTCGTCGTCGCTCATTCGACCCCGCTGAATATTGATGAACGTGTGTTGCTGCTGCTGCTGCTGCTCCTGTTCCTGTCTGCTCTTTCTTCGCTCCAGAAACAACGAGTTCCAGTTGACTGTTTCTCAACACGATTTCCAGTCTCTCTCCGACGATGACTAATTAAAAAATATACAGCGGTTGTGTATATATGTCCTATTATGTGGACTGTTCTTCGCTGGGCGTTTCGCAACACCCGATTTTAACCGTGTGTATACAGTATTTGTGCTCGGCGAGGAAGAAAACGAGAGAGAATAATAACGGTTATATATATGTATGAATTCTTAAATACCCCTTCACATTTTCACCTGAGAAATTATTAAGGCTGCTCAATTATTCACTCACGTTTGTCATGCGAAAAGAAGAGTAGAATAATATGCGGACACGGGGAGTTGTAAGAAGCTCCTGATAACCTTACCCGCTATTTGACATGACATGTTTGACCTGCCTGCAACTTTTATGAGGGAGGTGGACCATATCGTTTTACTACTTATTTCCAATTGGGTAATGACCCCCATCATGTATACAGGCCCATCAGCCTTATATACCTATACTTTTCAGATTTCATGAGAGAGAGGGTTTGCATACATTTTTTAAAGAATACTTGAGAATGTGAACTTAAAGAGGAGGAATCCTGGAGGAGCGAGACTTACGATATATAAATGTGTATATATATCGTAAGTCTCGGTAGGAGCCCGCTCTCGAGTCGATTCCATGCTGGTACTCTTCACTATTATTCTTCTTGAGTCATCATAAAAAAAGAATATCGGAGGAAACGGCTGAATACCCGATTATTCTTAGGTCTAGAAGCACCGTGTTCCAATAATAAAATATATTTCCAGACTGCGAGGTCATTGAAGAAATGGAGAGTTTAATCAAGTCGCGGAGAGAAGACATACATGAATACATTGTTTTAAGAACCCATTACGAAATTGAGTTACACAACTCTGCTAATTGAAAAAAGAAACGCGTGTAGTAGCGTGTACAGAGTTTTCTCGCCTCCAAATACAAGACTAACTACGATGAATACGTATATACCGCTTGCTTGCGTGCCAGATAGGGTGAGAAAACGGGAGAGAGAACCATGATGATCAACTACCCGTCGTTTAGATTTCATTAATTTTCTCCTCTCTCTCTCCTTTCTTTTTTTGTTCTCTCTCTTTTTCACCGTTCAAGTCGTTTTTTCCTCTCTTTATCGAACCTCCAATTAAGAAGTGCATCGAGAGTCTCTGTGTGTGTATACAAATCGACCTCTTTTTAATTCACGAAATTAATGATCATCATCAAAAACGGTTGTTTTGCTGCTCACTCACACACAGACTTGGATATACAAGTCTTACTCGCTCAGAGACACAGAAAGTTTTCTTTTCCTCACAGTCCGTCTGGAACCCCCCGTTCCCATAAAAGTGGAGAGAACTATATACTCGCCGAGTTATTGTAAAAGTGAACAACATGAGCGTGTAATAAAAGCAGACAGAGTCCATTGAGACATTTTCGCGAAAAGCATAACTAGAAAAGCTGAAACAAATTTTATAGGAGCTCGAGCTCACAAAAACATTTTGTTTGAGAAAGCGAGTGTGGAGAGAATATCAATAAAACCCTGCTTTTATGGAGGGGAAAGACGCATCAAAAGGTCAGTCCTAGTGTGTTATATGTCCTGGGTCCATCCTCCAAAAGTCATCAATGCAAAACAACACTTTGCAATAATATTTCTTTTTTTTTTCCACACAGAAGTGTGCTTCTTCTTATCTCCGAAACATTCCCAATCTGCAATAAAAGCGGAGAGAGCCATTTCGGATCTTACAATGTAATCCCATAAAAAACGGCAATAACCGTTGTGGCAGCATATACATCATGAACCTAAAACGTTAATTACTCGTTGGGTGTGGTCGTCCTGTTTCTCCTCTCTCTCTCTCTCGCTAGTGCTGCACTATTGTGCACTCAAGATTGTGTAAAAGTAGAAAAAAGAATGATACGAAGAATAAGTCAACAGGTACGAACGAGAGTGTGCGCGTGCATGCACACGGAATTTTCAATCAGCTTAAAAAGAATGTCAATCTAATCAATCGCGTGTGCTGGATAAAAAAAAGTAACAAATTTTTTCTCTCTCTTCCTCGTTTACACGCGTGTATTAATTACTCGGTAGCAGTAGGTTCCTTCTCAGCATACACCGAGGAGACTTACGATATGCACACGCCTGTCTTTTCCACAGAGGAAATTAATAAAACGAAAAAGGCACGTTAATGTGAATATACAAATTTCCTTAATAACACTCTGCTCTTTTTTTTCTATCGACTCTCTACCCGGGCGTGTGAGACTTACCTGGAAAGACAATGGAGGGAGAGCAAGAAAGCATATATACACGATGTTCTCTCAAGTATGAGGATCCTCTCTGGCAAACACGCAAAGTTAAAAAAAAATATACGTAATGTGTGCTGTGTCTGCCTCTAAATTGCATTAATGCGTTTTTTTTCTGGGTAATTGATTAATAAAAATTACGACGGGACTGCGAGGGTTCATTTAGCACCTAGACTTACGAAACATATAAGTCTTACTCGTTAGCACACACGCATTGCTGGAAAGTCAGTTTGTTTTTTGGTAAGAAATTCAGTGTGCTTATTTCTGTGACTTGTGAAACTTGGAATTGTACACGGGTGGAAATTTTATTTTCAGAGGGGCTCTGGCTGGCTCGCTGATCTGCGGTTCAAGAGACCTCTCTCTCTCCATTCTCGAATGCGTACCACTGCTCAGGGGTGAGCAACAAAGGCTTCGCCAGAGCGTTTACTTAAGTGATTTTAGTCGTGGAGGGCACGAATAGGTGGCTGTTGGGATAGAATAGAAGACACAATAATGTGCATATATCTCCAACAATCACGTTTGTCGTGTGTCAAAT
>JAANSN010004710.1:0-14257 GCA_036850665.1 Dicranocentrus wangi | reverse complement strand
AAAAAAAAGGGAGAGCTGAGCTCGAGCGACGAAGCCAAGTCAGAGCCAACGAATGGAGAAAGAAGTCTATAAGAAGTCTGCATGGTATTGCATGATTTTTGGTTGCTGCATGCATACAAGAAAAAAACGTTGGAGCTGTTTGGCTGACTCATTCTCATTCTTTTCACTTGGCTATAATCATTGTAATGGCTTTTCCTACTTTTTCTTGACGGGAACGACGTCTTGGGCAGGATAAGGGTTTTTTGTTGTTGTTGTTGGAGGGACCATTGTTTGATTCATGAGATTCAACCCTGTGGTCGTCGGGGTCTTTTCACAAGAATTTTATCTTTGGAGAATGGGATATTATAAAATGGCTACACATACGTATATATAGTGAATTTCCACACTACTGCGCAGTTTAACATACATATATACTCTAGGCTTGCATAATGTACGAGTTTATTCTTCTGTAGAAGAGAGCGTTGGACCGAAAAATTGATTACTGTTGCTTCAAAAGAGAGAGAGAGAAAGAGAGAGAGTGGCAGACAGAATAAATGTTATGGTTTTACAAAATGCTGCCTCTTTCTTGTTACAATTCTTTTTTCGCAGTAGTGCTGGACGGATAGAGAGAAGAAAAAAACATCCACTATAATTCGTAGAAATGGTGTACTATATTATATGGTTCGACGCAGCACAGGAAAAATACAGGAGCAAGTACCCCGTCTCATGTGAATAATTAATGATAATGGCGAACCAAGTGTGGAGAGTTTTTGAGCGCAGCAGGGAAAAGGGAGCTGTGGACAGAGTCGCTTTTCAGAGCGAGAGAGAGAGAGAAAGACCGAGCGCAGGCAGGGAGGAAATGACATAAGGTGTACAGTTAAAAAGCCAGCCAGGTTGTGTGGTTTTGGAGCAGCAGGACAGGTTCGTGAAAGATCCATGAGTTTTGTGAGGAGAGGCTAGAGGAGTTGGAGTTGGAGACCAAAACCCAGGTTCTCTCTCTCTCTCTCTTCTGGTGCAGGATTGGATTTTTGGCAAAAGAGGAGAAGGAGAGAGAGAGAGAGAGAGAGAGAGCGAGCTTAGGAGAGAGAACAAGACGTGGAAGAGGAGGGTTCACAAGTTTTGGAGTGGACGCATGACATCATCCTAGTGTAGGTTGTGTGTGCGATGCGAGAATCATCCGAGAATTCTCGAGCATCGGACATTGACTATATTGGCGAGTTTAAATTTTTAGCGTGCTCCACATATATGCATATACATATGGAGTGGTGGAGTGATGGTGGGGTAGAAAAGAATAGGAAGAGAGCTGGATATTATGAAAGCGCTGGTATAGTAGTCAAAGGAGCAGAGCATTGCATTTCACAGGGTGTATATATATAGTATATATTATGCCGTGTGGCTAAACCAAAAGCAATAAATACGTAAGAAGCCAATCATTTTCCCAGTCTTGAACTCTCGTGTGTGTCTTCTGGGAAATGGAATGAGAAAAAGGAAAGCTGCTGCTCTTTCTCTCGTGTAGAGCAGCCAACGAATCCGTATCATTCTTGTCTTGAGAGGTTTTTTGTTTCTAGCGAGAAAATTAAAATGGTTTGATGGGACAGTACGGAATGATGAGGACGGAAGCTTGCCGGCACGTATAATTAGATATATATGTGTGGAAGTGGAGCTCAGAGTAGCTTTTTGGCTTTTGCTTAATTCTGAAATTTTTACCCTGGTGGTCAGCCAGCCCAGCAGCTGCGGCAGAGAGCCATTTTCCTTCCGTCGGTATACTTACATGTATACCGTTTAATAATGCAGTTGTGTGTGACGCTCGAAATGAGAATTGAATCAGAAAGGATTGTGTGGTTCCGTCGTAAGGTAGGGGAGAGTTTGTGTAGATGTTTGTGTGAAAAAGGCAGGAAATAATCCGGCATCCCTAGCTCCACTTCACGTTCCTCGACTTTATTGCTGCTCTCTGCCTGTGTGCAATGAATGCAAAGGTGCTCCCTCCGAAAAAAGGGAAGTCAGTGACACGAACTCGGCGAGAGAGAAGAAAGAGAGAGAGAGAAGGAGGGAGAGAGAGAGAGAGAGAAGCTGACTGGATTATAGATTTACCTGTCCGTATCCCTCCATTTCCCTCTCATGCCACTACTCTCCAGAGCCGAAGCCATAATTCGGTTGCTATTACGCAACAAGGGTCTACGTGGGCTCCCACAATCTACTCCTTTTTCAGATTCGATTTACATCTCTCGAAAGAATGTTCCCCGCGAAATTATACGCTTCACGAAGCTGCTGGGCTGATTGCGAGTTCGGAAAATTGGAGTTGGGTCCGAGAACAACGGAACTGGATTTATAAACATGTATTAAATAACAGCGTATGCCATTCTACTAACTAAACCATACTAGAAACATTTTGTAGGATTTCGTCCATCTCCCAAGCCATGCTATATACCAACACCAACTCAATTTTCATCTCTGAAGGCATTTCAGAAACGGGTATATATATCGCATAATTTGAGATCGCTCAAGTTGCTAGCTTTTACATTCTAATCCAGCATCATTCATCTGCAAAGAACCCTGCACTACTGTAGAAAGAGTATCCAGGAAATAGAAATGGACTACCTAGTTGAAACTCGCAGCAGGAATGAATAAATTGTAACACCAACCCCAACCAGCCTTACATTTTGGAAGTCCAAGAGAGAACTTCTAGTTTCATTCTAGTATATGTATATAACTTTTAGATATAAGTTCCTTTTACTTTTCACTATAGTTGATAGTGTTCCATCCTCCATCATATTTAATGTATGCAAAAAGAGAAACAAACTGGTTTTGAAAAAAAAGTGTTTGCACGAAACCACCAGGAAAGTAAAGCACATGCCGCACAATCATCGCCACCACAAACACACACACACACACACACACACACAAATACATACACGCCACATAGGTATAAAAGCAAATGGTTGTTTACAAATGCCTTCTATTCATTCACTCAAACCACACATCAAATTCTTCTTGTTTTCCGTGACTAGGAGAGCATGGAGCATTTATACTGTGCAGAGAAGGACGGACTTTTCAGATTTTCTTTTCTCTCTCTCTCTCTCTTTCCTTGCACACCTCTGTTGATTATAGGTAATCACCAGCCCACCGAGCGAAAGAGATTTTTTTTTTATTCACAGAACTTCATCCGTGGTTTTACATTCTGCACAGAGAGAGGTTTTAATCGCTAAAGGCGTAGATCCGCGTTGGGGAAAGCGGGTTACGTAATAATTTCTCTCATTTCTCTCCCGTTTAGGATAGGATTTTTGGTTCTCCTCTGCCGTAATTGCGTCTGGTGTGTGGTGGATGGGGTGGGGGAGAGAGCTAGGAATGAAATTGTTATTGCTGTTTTTACTATTGTTCCGGGAGTTGTTGTTGATGATGATGATGGAAGTTAATACAATGGGGGAACAACGGATTTAGATTAGAGCAGAGTTTTTTTTTCCTTTTTCGTTTCGTGATGATGAAATGGGATGATGAAGCAGGATTTTATTTTCATCTGAAGTAGCAAAATCTTTCCCTCCTCCCACTTTCAGATTGATTGGGCAATCAAATCATCAACGTTTTACGACATCACATCACATCACCACACCACTCTACCAAACTAAAACTCTCTGCTCGCTTTCGTTTTTCCCTATATTTTAACCCACGTCATGCAAATGAGGGACCTGTACATGCCATCATGCCATGTTTCACGGAGCTTCATCTCATTATCGTATAAAATTTACATTAGACGAGCTGAAGGAAAATGTGGATCAACAGCACTTTTTAGGATTGTTTCTTATTGTGTATCTTATTAAACACACACGGTGAGTGAGAGAGAGAGAGAGAGAGAGGCACAAAATGACTTTCTCATCTATGTTACCCTTATAAACTTTTCAATGGAGTAGTTTCCGTGTTTTCTGACATGATACTGTTTTTCCTATTCATGGCCCCAGTTTTGTCCCTGGTTTTGAGTGGTTTTCCGGGCGGATTGCGTGTCCGGAGAGAGAGAGAGGACAAAAATCCGTCTATTTATCTTCCGTGAACGACTGTGTGTGTGTGTGTGCGGCAAAGTGAGCCATCGTTCGTATCGTTGAATATACATTCATCTGCCTTTTTAATGGAGCTCTCATAGATTTCCATTCTGGCTCACCGAGCATTATTATATTACCATTTCAAGAGAAAACACACGGCTTGAAGCAGCAATTATCCATGCCATAGTAGTTGTAGTAGTTTTTTTTTTAGATTTTTGCTTCTTCTCCTACTTTTACTTCCCTTTTTTACCTCTCAAAAAAATCGATTGAATGGTCAATGTCCATAAATCCCGTTTTTATTGTCGTGCATGTGTCTCTTCCAACTTGGGCATATTATCTGGGAAACATGAGAAAATCCATCTTTCAGATACACAACATGCAAGCATAGATCTCCTTTTGAGGTATTCACCAGAAAAAAATAAATCTATACGGATTGCTACTAGGTATTACATATGAATATACAATCGAGATGACGATATTATGCTGATCCTTGTATTGCATGAGTGAGCATTTCAAATGGCATATTATAGCACAAGGTGTGTAGGACTATGAATGTGGAACGAAACGGTGAAATAATGCTTCCCGACCCGAGGTCGTCCCTGCTCAGGTGGATTATATAGATAAACGACACAGGATTATATTTTTTTCTTTTCCACTTCTACCTCCACCACCACCATCACCACCGTTCCATCACAGTCATCATCATTACCGTCCTCGTTCGTCGTACGCGTATATGTCGTCCTTCGTTAGAAGGAGCGGTGTGGTGGTGGACAACCAAACCACCACCACCATTCCACCGGGGATATATATAATGACTATGAATTGAAACTTCAAACCTGTATACCACTCCAATTCCTCCACCGCCACCGCTCTGGATCTGATACCGGCTAATAATGATGCTCACTCGGGGAAAAGCAGAGAGAGAGAGAGAGAGAGCCGCTCTTTCGTGCAATAAAAAAATTTTGGCTGAAAGTTTCTTTTTTTTTTTGTTTCGGGTTTGATGGACAAAGTCTGGAGAAGCAACTGCGATTATATTACATAAGGTTCGAGCTAGAGCTGGAGCTCGAACGAAAGCAATCATGTTTTGACCATTATGACATGACATGACTCTTCCTGGTTCTTTTTGCTCAGTGATACAAAATGCATGAGTTCCTGAGCTTTTTCGCTGTGTCGTGAGTTTGAGTTCCCATATATTTTTTAAAAAGTGTGTGGGCAGATGCAAAAAAACCAGAGAAAACGCTGGCAAATGCTATAGTGTATGTATATAAAGAACGGATTATATATATGGAGTATGCTATACTACCAAATTGGAAAAAAGTGAAAGAAGAGCTGGACAGAGAGAGAGAGAGAGAGAAAACAAGTAATGGCAGAGTGACGTTGATTGCTTCACATTTGATTTTATTCCATTTTTTTCCAGCCCGGTATTGAATTATAGATATTTTGTACAATTCCAGCTCATATATATGTATATACGTCCGTCCGTCCTAAAAAGAAGAGAATTGCTTCATTTCATATCTCCCTAGGTTGGGAAATTGGTGAAATAGATGGATTGGTGAATTTGGGATGATATGAATCGTCGTCGTCGTATTTCTATTCCTATTACGCTATATATCTATGCATAATATGAAAGACATGCTTTTTGATATTCTTTCTTCTTTTTTAAACTATATTTACCCCAAGTTGTTTGAACTCGCAGTGCTCAAGCTCCACCAATAATAATAATAGCCATTAAAGATAAATTTTCGGATAGAAGAGGAGAATGGAAAAAAAGGACGCATTGTATGGAGGAGAACGTATTATATGGCATGGAAAATTGAAGAAATATAAGGTTGAACTCAGCACCACCGGCAACAGCAACATGCACACAGCAGAAGTAGAAGAAGGGGAAGGGAAAAAGACACACTTTTCCCTGGCATCTAAAATTCATGATCTGTCCTTATACAATATATGTAATTCCATTTTTCCCAACTCTGCCTG
The DNA here is from genome assembly GCA_036850665.1 of Dicranocentrus wangi. NCBI lineage: Eukaryota > Metazoa > Arthropoda > Collembola > Entomobryomorpha > Entomobryidae > Dicranocentrus > Dicranocentrus wangi. The sequence goes on along the minus strand of JAANSN010004710.1, from coordinate 8,270 downwards.
CCCGCTTCTCTCCCTAAAAAGCTCGTCGTTCGTTCGTATTATTAAACTGGTTGAGTAAGCAAGCAAGCAACTCGCTCTTTCGCTGGTGCTCCTTGTTATTTATTCCTTTTTCTACCTGTTCGTTCGTGCTCTCCGAAATGTACCTGCTCTCTGGAAAAGGTTGGGAGAGAGAGAGAGAGAGAGAGGCAGGTTGGGCCCAAATAAAAATTATCTGGACGGAATGCCCAAGTTTTGGCTCTTGTGCATGCATTATTATTTGAGCCGAACCGTTATGCAATATGGATGAGGGAGAGTTTGCTTTTCCTTCTCCTCCTGCCTGCTTCAAACGCCCAGTGTTTGTCCTTCTGTGGAGTAGTTTGTGGATGGAGGATGGGATGGGAATATAATCCTGAGTGTGATGACACTTTTACAGAGAATAAACTTCTTTTTCCACTAGAATCATCATCATCATCATCTTATATGCTTGTGAATGGAGTGCGATGATGGAGAGGATTATTTTATTATTGGAGTTTGCTAAAGCATTAGAAATGATTGCGTTTCGGATGGGTGCATACACAAAAAAAAGTATAACATTGTTGATGGCATGGCTCGTCAAACTGTTTTCATTGTTGAATGTATTTCAATATTTGGATGGATTCTATTAAAAGGCTTCATGCATTAGAAATATGGGAATAATGGCCCGGGTGTTTTTATCTTGTTAATTATATAGATGGATACAGATGAAAACATGACGGATTCAAACGACGGTTGCATGTCGCCCCTGAGGTGCGACGATTTGACTTCGCTAACCTGGCTCCAGAATATTAACATTCTAACCGTTCCGGGCCCACCAACCCCACCAGCTAGTCCGAAACCGGCTCCAAAGAAATCTAGTAGGATTCCTGTGCTCAAAGAGCATGAACTTCACGAGTACAGGTAATAATAAAATGACAACTTTTGAGAAAACAATTATATTAGCTATATGTTCGAGTAATTCAACAGTTAAGATGACCCAAAAAAAAAGATTTTGTTTTTTATAGTTTTTAATGCTTAATGTCACGTATATAATATGCCCATTTCACAGGACAATTAAGAAGGAAAAGCCACCCTTCTCATACGCCAATCTAATATGCATGGCCATGCGAGCAAACAAGAACAAGATGACCCTCAGCTCAATCTACGCCTGGATCAAGGACAACTTCCTCTACTACCGAAATGCAGATGCTGCCTGGCAAAACTCCATCCGGCACAATCTCTCCCTCAACAGATGCTTCATGAAAGTTCCCCGCTCCAAGGATGAGCCCGGCAAGGGAGGTTTCTGGAGGCTGGACCCGGCCTACGCTGAGTCTCTCGACAACGGGGAAAAAATCTACCGACTTCGGAAACGGAGAAACACGCCAAAGAAACCGAAGCAGCCAAAAAATCAGTCGGCCAACAACGAACAGCAGATCATTGGCGGCGGCGGCGGAGAGGCTGTTTCAGTCTCTGCAACTCCTCCTTGCCACCTCCCTGGCCAATCTGTACAGCACCTCCAGCCTGCACAATCTAGTAGCCCACCGATCCCCATTCAACATTCCTGTGATGATCCCACATGCATCGAGAACCAGCACAACCTTTCCAACCAAGTCGTAGCTCAAGAATTGGAGATACAGCTGCAAATCAGTAGTAGCTCATCATCCCTGGGGCCAGACCAGTTTCTTCCCCAGTCGGACGCACACAACCTCCACCAACAACACCACCAACATCAACCCCATCTCCAACTCAACAATCCCTCCAGCCCAGAGTTGTCGGCGGCGGCGGTGGTCCCGTCTAACGTGCTGCAGCACATTCAAAGCACTGGCGCTGCAGCAATGACGTCATCTCCACCTCCATCTGCATCCTCCCCCATGGCCGGAGCCACCGCACCTCCCTTTTCCCCCTCAAACGAGAATAATATCACGCTACTCCAGAACATTCAAATGGTCGACATTTCCACAGTGGGTCAGGAAGGATTGAGCCCCTTGTCTGTGGGTGGGATCACCGGCTACTTTGACTTGAACCAAGCCGAGAAAATCTACGGCCCAAATGGGGAGTGTGTGTATGTGCTATGCACTTCCGCCACCGGAGCTCCGGACCCGAGCATTATCAACGAGGTACTCAACAGCATTGCCAACACAGTCAACAATCCAACAACATCAAATAATGCAACTACTGAATATTCCATGAAAATCGCAAACACGATTGAACTCCCGTTCGATGCTAACGCAAACAGCTCGCCGCCGCCGCCAGGAACGACGATGATTTCTACATCACCAAATCACTTTTCGTCGGAGGGCTCATCACCACTTGCCCAACCCGTTTCAATGTCGAATGGGGGGTCCCCTCCTGCTGCAGGCATGAATCAGCATCATCATCATCATCATCTCCCGGCAGCAGTCGTTCCATCCGTTGGTCCAGGGACCACGAACAAGATGAACTCCACCTTGAGCTCCGAGGATTTGGCTGCACTGGCCGCGGAAAACGAGGTGATTGAAATGAGTGCCCTGTCCAACGTGCCCATCCTCACGGAGCAGGAATGTCAACAGTATTCTATTCAGCTAAATGGGATTTCCAACTCCACCTCAAATTCCACCACCACCACTCTGAACAGCATCACGGCCATTTTAGAAGCACAAATCCAGCCAGGGTGCACCCTCGGACAGGAGCTGGCTGCCATTGCGTGGGACGACAGGAATGGGCTTAATTTCCTCGAGAATGAGCTCGATCTGGAGGCGTTGATGAGTATGGATGAGCTTGGAGGTCACGTTCTCTAAGGTGAAGAAGGTGGCTTAAGTGGAGTGACATGTGACATCATTTTTACAACCATGTTGTAAAAAAAATGTATTAAGGGAAGGATTTTTTTTCCATCATTCCAAAAAAAATATCATTCATCATTTTCTTCTTCTTCTTCTTCTTCATAATATTATTCCTGTTATTCGTGGGTATATAAAATGGGATTGCATATAGGTATATTACGCTATATAGGATACATATTTATAATATATGTAGCTTACCTGTTCATCATCATTATACATATATGTTGTTACGTGTGTGTCAACAAAAGATATTCCTACTTGAATTAAGCAGTTATACATAGTTTCCTCATCATATCCATCATCCCGTTGTTATTATTATTACCCAATGCTCTCCTGCCTACCTACCTGCTATTTATGGGTATAAATGCTAACTGAAATGGATAATTATAGGTCTGCCTACTATATGGGTTTCAATTTAATATGAAAATTATACATAGTCCTCTCTAAGGACTCTGCCTCTCTATATACAGCGAAATTGAGCAAGAAGAGACAAGAAGACATGAATGAAAAATGTTTGTTACTTTGTTTTGTCATCATCGCTATATAACTTATTTAAATACTAAGGTAAAAAAATACAAATTTCGAACGATGCTCCCAGTGTGGCAACAAAATGACAACAACGCAGTGTGTGTACGAACGAGTGAACCGAATGGTATGAGTAATTTTGATCTGTAAGTAATTAATTATTACAATTTTTATCTTCTTGTGGACACAAAATGCACTCTTACAAAATAAAGGCTTTGGTCGCCGCCGTTTTAATCGTAAGAAGAGTACACCTGAAAAAGAGTCGAGAGTTGTGAAAGAACATTTTTTGAGACTTTTGGTTGAAATGATTTTTGCTGGTTCCTTTGTTTTGTGCGGTAATGATACAAGACTTTTTTCATATGAATGGACTGTTGCATTAATTTGCGAATATTTCAATTATTAGTATGATATATATATATATAACCATTAATTAGTATTAGTTTTGCGGCTTACGCAGGTTCAACCACAAACAGTTATATTAACGTTTGGGGTAGGTTGTAAGTTGTAGACGTAGGATTCATTTGTATTTAAAAAATGTTTCACGAAATACCGTTGTTTTCGGATGAAACAACAAGGAATATTATATTACCTATGTCCTTATGCCAGAATTCCGTCCAATTGTACATTTGTATATACTACATAGTTCCAAAAAAAAAAGTTATCAACTAGTTACCTTAACCTTACTTACGAAATATAAATATATATATACCTATAAAACTTTTGTCATGTCATGTCACATGGTATTACAGGTACAAGTTAACAAAACTGAACGTGCTATATAGTCAAGCGTTTTTAATGAAATTTCGAATCTCAGTGGTGGTCGAGACGGTGGGTATTTGTTTATGCGTTAAAACTTTCAAAGTCTTACTGCAATCTCTCATTTTCTAATTAAAAATCGTTTGTCTTTTTTTCCGACTTATGTGTCCATTGAATGTGTCGTATGTATCGTAAAGCTCAGAAGATTAGCAGATTGCGTCATTTATAAAAAAAAGAGTTTTGAAAAAGTTTAATTGTTATTTAAAGACTTTATTTATGCATTGTCAATAAAGCACATAAGACATAAGAGCAACTTGAATTTAGTCAAAGAATCAAATTGTCACTAAAGGTAGCAGCCAGCCGTGGATAGTAATGGTAGGCCAGTATAGTTTTAGTGGTTAATACCTTCATAGATTACCAAAATTGTTACCTCTTAAGCTAGTGTACAGAGAGGGAGTAAGCAAGGAAATCACAAACGTGAAGCATTTCATGTGCCTGAATCTGTAGTGTAACAGGAAAACATGTTACAGGTATACTATAATTTTCTAAACAATTATAGACATTTCTTTTAACTAAATTTAACTACTACTACTACTACTCTATATAATCTACTCTATCTTTACAAAATCTGTTCTTCAATTTGAACTGTAGTAGGTAGGTAGAGATAGATACTTAACAGTAGCTAAATGAAAATGCCATAAGATAAATATTTATGAAACCCGTATGATTTGCTATTAGGTAGATCCATCAGATACTCTACTTTGTGTTGTTTTCTGCTAAAGTGTCTGCTTAAATATCGTATCGTATATTATCTAAAATACCTACATAAAATGAACGTGTAAATATTATGGTCTAGTCAAGTTTTCAAATGATGATTTTTAAATTTGATTAGCGATTATTGCGATTGATCTATCCGTTATAGGCAATTTGTATCCATATTATACATACATCACATACTTTAAAAATACCTATATTATAATGCATCAACTTTATGTATTACTATACAGATAAAAACTGTAAAGCAATAAGTCATTTACAGTGTGCAGCTGTTATACCAAATGTTCATGAAACTTGAAAATAAAATCATATAACTTAATTATAAAACACAGGCGTTCCCTCTCTCTATCTATTGATTTATCTATCATTTTCGCACCTAATTAACGAGGAGCAAACTGGCAGTCTGATGAATAACAAAGTTTTCATATTTCAACGGGGTGAGCTCATCCAGAAAACTGGTGTCTCCAAAGTACACTTTGATGATTTGACAAGAGCGGAGGTGCTTTCGAAACCAGGGATTCGCCTGTAGCTGGGCGTTCCCTTTGAGGTCCAAGTGGAGACATTTTGAGAGGCGGAACACGTCCGACAGACTCCCGTAAATGAATAGGATGATAAAGACAGTGTCACACATGCAAATGACATTGAAGAGGAGAATGACAAGGGGCAACTGAAATCCATAGTTAATACAGGAAAAGAGGCTGATTATGTGGATGACTATGACACACATGAGAATCACGACGTTCATGTATTGGGAGTAAATCCAGCGGTAGTGGGTCGAGAGGATTTGGATTTCTCTGTAAATCTTAGACTTGGTCATGGCCATGGATCTCCCGATCTCCCGTGTTTTTGTCATTTCCCTAAAACGGTGTGATCAGAAGAGGCAATTTAAAAAAAAATATGATATCTGATATGGATTGCTTTAAATGGTTACGTACGTACATGCGGTAAAGTAGAATGTAGGAGCGAAGACAGTGCCCCATGAGGAGAAGACCCACAGATATATGGAAAGTGAGCCCGGTCATCAAAAAGCCCCAGTTGAAATATGAATAGAGGAGGACCATCAGCTTCAGACTGATTTCCTTGGATGACCACGTAGCTGGCAACACCACTCCAGGTTTTCCAGGACATTGTGAGTTCACAAAGTAGGCCGGATGGATGGGCATGCAAGGATTTCGAATGTATTCCACATGGTGGAGAAAGGGGAGTGCGTGGCCGGTGAACGAGAGCATCTTCATTACCCAATGCGTTAGACGACCATGCACATCTCGAGGTCGCCAAAAATTTTCTGGAGTATAGTATTGTTTAAAAATAAGTTTAGATACCCAGCGCATTTATTTTAACACCTATTAATAAAGGTGGTTTACGTAAAGACCTACGGTTTCTCTGCGACTCAAACTGGACCATGTTGTTGAAGAATGAAGCAATCAACTCTTTGTTTCTGATGCAAATGTGGTTTGTGTAGCAGTTCATCAAGGATCCAATTGAAATCATCCCGGTTGGTAATTTTATCGCCATGCTGGACTGCTTCCATGTCCAGGAAACTTGGAAGAGTAGTATGAACGTGAATAAATGTGCTGACCACAATCGCTTCTGTAGGATTCGTAGCTGACCTTCGGATTTTATTTCGAGGCGCTTCCGTTCCGAATTCCAGTGAAAGGGAATGCTTGCCCAACTGTCCGAGATGATCAAATGCTGCACAAAGGTTTTTAGTAGGTTTTCGGAGAAAAGCATGTCGGAGTCGGAGAGAACAAGAAGTTTACACACAACCACACGTCTAGGTGATTCTAAATATGTTGGAGATAAAAGTATGTTTGATTTGAAGAGACGAAAAGTTGACACTGTCAAATACAATGTTGTAAGTTGTTGTATTAATACGTTGTGTTGCGAGAACCAGTTTTGTTATTTGGGCGGACACTTTATTTAGGTACGTTGTTTCTGCTTGTACCAATTTTATAAAAACAGTGGAATCGAATGATAGGTTAGGAAGCATAAACTAGTCTTTAAAATCGGCACACGCTTGATACAGGAAATTTTCGCCATTACCACTTTAATTGAAGCACAAAAGTCACATTTAATATTGTGCCACTGTGTCACCCAAGAACTTTTGGTCAGTCGAAATAGTGGCAATTTCATAGGCGTAATTGATGTAAATGCCTAGAACCTGGTGATGAAGGTGGTTCCGGTCACACTTGATTACAGGTAGTATGGAAAATGACGATATTTTAAATAGGGTGGGTGGGTTATTGATGATTTATTTAACCAAAAGGGTTACAGAATAGGATGCAAATGCAAACGGATATTTTCCTGGTATAGATTAGTTGATATTTGTTACAATGACACAGTGCCAACAACACATGACCCTGCATCCTTTTGTCGGAATGAACAGAATTTTTTTGTAGATAAAGATAACATTGTTTCTACCAAAAATGAAGGTCAATTCAGCTCAGCACAATAACCGGAACTCCTACTACAACGCGTCATAGGAGATTCAGTCGCCTAAATGTGTATGGCGTGGCGTTCAATAAATTTATTATAACGAGTGACTAATAATAAAAATATAAATGGACCTACTATGTAGAATTTCTTTGTTCTACATGTTCCATGAATATAATAATATTGACATGTCATGGGTCATAATATTTTCAACGTGTGTAACCAAGAGTCTGACATCACAACACCCTTTTTATCGTCTCGTTTATACTTGACTTACCCAACGTTGTTGTCCGAGACATTAGTATTGCATCGAACTTGACGTACATAATTGTAAGGATTGGGGATTTTAATCATTTATCAAACGTGTGTTTCCTGAGCGTTCACGAACAAAGAACAGAACCAGACATGTGACTGATCTGTGATTAATAATTAGCTAGTGTTGCCATTTAATTTTAATACTAACGTTAACCTTATTCATCAGGATTTGAGAAGCAGGTTACAATTTCTACTTTTGCTTTTGCAATTTGATATGGGGTAATTGAAACGATAAAATGAACTTTTTGCAAGGACAAGTAGACTTTTTGAAAATGTAAAATTCCAAATTAAAGGTTTTATAGTTACTGAACTGGAGCATTCAAACTGGAGAAATCAAAATGAAACATTCCGGATACACATGCTTTCGTTTAACCTGTTCTGTCATCTCATTATTGCCTATCTTATATTCACCTGCATTCCCTAACTCATACGCATGGTTCTCATAAATTAACTGGTCAGCATTCCGGTTTGTCACACGGAGAAACCTTTCCGTAATGAATAAAGACATTTTCCCAAACCCGACAACACTCGTGTAAATAACTCATATCATGCATTTGTAAACCATAGTCAGTGTTTTTCATGCATAATATATCACAAAAATGTTTCACCATGTTTACATTTGTCAAAACGTGAGCGTTATACCGTAATTAG
>JAANSN010004709.1:0-14265 GCA_036850665.1 Dicranocentrus wangi | reverse complement strand
ATCAGCTTGTGCCCTATTTAGCACGTCATCATTGCGTGTTGTTTCCGCGGAAAAAGAAGAAATTGTGATGAACTTCTTCTTCTTCTTCCGCAATGTTTTCAACAACGGGGTTTATAAGAAGCTTGCGTTTGGGATTCTCTCCCAAGTGGGCTACTCACACTGTATCCTTTAAAGATATTTATAAACATTAGCGTGGAAACTCTCAGATGTTTTCATTTGGATTTAGTCTATGAAAAATGAAATTGTAAAAAGGATGTGTTGTGTGATATGATATCATAGCCATAGCTCACAACAACACAACACAACGCAAGATAAAACAAAAAGAAAACTGCCACGCAACAACAAGGAGAAGCGTGGATTGCGTTCTTCTTGGATTCCTATTACATCGAGAGAGCCTAGCGTTATTTTTTCCCATTTTATTATTATACATTTATTTTCATCTGTTTTCCTGTTTTTGACGGTTGTAGATTCAAAAGCTTAAAAATCAACTTGGGGAGCTGCACCAGGCCTTCGCGGACACCGAGTGCTCGAATGGAATGCTGCGAGAAGAAGTGTCATATCTGGAAGTATGAATAGACATATTTTTTTTTTAAATCTTTTTTCATATTATTTTTCTTGCGTTAGTTGTCATAATAGCACTACCACCGCCTCATATTTCCCGTCTGGGCATTTTGAGGCGTCTCTTCTTTGCTACATTGTTAAATCCCACACACACACTGCACGACAACTTACACTTTTGTTGCTAATGCGTAATTCCAGAGAACCGTGGAGGAGGCAATTGCCAAGGCAGTTCAGAGTGAAAATACAGTCACTGCGTTAAGTCACGAGTTGAAACAGAAGGATTTGACGATAGAGGAGCTACAGCGAAAACTGGAGCAGCTCACCACATCAGAGCCGATTTCCACAACTGTATCCTCGTCATTGGTGAACCCTAATGATCTATCCGATTTTAACAAGCACGATGGAGGGCTTCACGGCGTGGCTCGGGATGTGGAAGAAGTCGTCACACTATTACAGGTTTGATTTGCGACGGCTTTCTTCTCCCTCCCCTCGCTTTCCACTACTACTACTCCAGTTTTATACAATAATGCCGATAAAGTTGAAGGTTAACAAGATCAGAAGTGAAATAAACAAGTATCATATTCTCGTTTGCAAAGCGAGCTAGGCAGCGAATACTTAATTGGGTGAAACATGACTCGATGTCAATGGATTGACTTTCATGCGTCAAACAAAAAAAGCATCCGCTTTTGCTACTTTGCTACTTAAAAAAAATGAATTTGCTTTGAATAATTTTATATTGATTTTTTTATTTTTTATTTTATTTTATTTTTATATATCGTGTGCTTGATTTTTCTTCCTTTGTGCATGTGCTATTTGGTCGTTTGGAATGGATTTTTGCTAACGAAGCAGCGTTGTACCCAGTGCGAAAAACTTGGATCCAAGTTGATGGACATTGTGGAACGTCTAATAGTTCTAATTCAAATCCTCAAAACTTCACAAATTGCCGAAGGAAATCTGGTTAGTTTACATGGATGAAATATAATATGACAACTGCGAGATGTCTGCGAAGTAGAGATCTTTTGTAGACAGCTCATTATACTCGTTTATCTACATAAAGTTTCAAATCAGGGAGCCCATTCAGCGAAAATTGCCATAATCTTGTTTCGCTCCGTCGTACTCTACACATTAACTAGATTTTCTATAAGGATATTATGGTTGTCTGATGATGTGAGAGTTGAAACTGATAAATGTCGTCTTTGAAACCAGAAATCTTTTAGCAATCATCGAACATTGAATTACCTTATCCCTGATTTAATTAGAGAAAAACTGGAAAATTAAGGGGGAAGCAGGATGTTTGCCTTTTTTGGAAGGAGCAGTTTGTTTCTTTCTACATTTGTGTAGAGAACTTATTTAGCATTCATACATAAAAGCTTAAAACTTGATTAGGTTCCACATTAAGAGCTCGACGAATTATTTGCCTTGGCTATAACTAACGGCAGACTAACATTTCCATGTTTTCAGTTCCCCTAAAAACTCCTTCTTCCAGATTTTTACTTTTGCTTGCCAAAGAGAAGAAAAGTGTTTTAACTGGTAGCTTACTCTTGTTTTATGATTTTCTTGCTTTCCAGCATGACCAAATCGACTCCCTGTCCAGATGTGAAAGTGAAGAAATATTAAATCCTTGCCTAACTGTGAGTGACATTCGCATGAATGTTTTGCGTGTTTTGCAAATAATAGTAAATACTACAGCGTGAAATATAATATAGCTCTCCGTGGCAGAAAAGATTCTCTCGTTTGGTTTAACTTTTTCCCCCAATTTAAACATTGCAGGTTCAGGCCATCAACGAGCCGTATTCTGGCTCAGAGACGGAAGTAGTTGCGGAACAGCAGACGAAACCTTCCAAAAGCGAAGAAGGAATGGAAGACGTAAGCGATGTAAGTCTATCGAAAATCAAAAGTCTCTTTGAGCGTGGTTGACTTGATTTGATTTATTTCTGGTGCTTTATGAAATTACGCTTTCCGTTTTCATCTTTGATGTAATCTCCATATCTAACAATTTCTTGTTTCTGTTGTCGTGTGCCGCTTAATGAAATAACGCCCATTTCCCCTCTTGTTTTGTTGTACGCTTCTTGTACACCGCAGGAGGATCTCATGGTCGCCAAACTTCAAGAAACTATGGATAATCTAAGCTCTCAGATACGCAATCTAGAGGAGGCGTTCTACATTCGGCAAAAAGAGCTGAAAGACTCGTATCTGACAGAAGCTTCATGGTGGAAGTTACGATGTGACGAGAAGAACAAATTAATTGAGGTTCTGAGTAGACGCATTGCTCAGCTCTGCGTTACCGACATTCATGGATATTTCCTGGATGGGATTTTAAGGGAAGTGGAAAAGGTTCGAGATTCCATTGGCGCCTGCCACTTACTCAAAGCTCATAAAGACGCACGGCGAGTCAGGAATTACACTTCGTCATTATTATCACATGCATCGTCGTCCTCATCCCCGTCCCCTACCACCATGCTAGTTTGTTCACCTGTCACACAACAACACTGCTATCCAATTGAGCCTCCACCGAGGAAAAGGTCGCCCAAGAAGAACAAGTCTGCGTCACCACCCAGTTGTGTTACCAGAGAAAAGTCGAAGCACTCAAGGTCCCATCTGCCCAGTGATTTTACCTGCGAGTCCTTGTGTTCATACCTTGTTGCAGAGCGGAAAAGAGTGATGGTGATACCCCCGAATTTTTCTCCATATGCTTTGCAGTCCAGTGTTTGATTTAATCTACTAAAAGAATGTTATTTTTAAACATCTACTAACTAACATACATAGCGCGAGTGGGGGATAATACTTATTTCTATGTGCATGGCTTTTGAGGAGTTGGTATACGTTGGTACTATTAACTAAAAACCTCTCTCAAATAATATGGATATGTAACATTATGTTGTTCTAACTTTGTAGTCAGGTTTTAAAGTTTAGTGAGCGCATTAATATATGACTAGCGAGCTTGTTCGGATGACAGTATTAAATGTTAACGCCTTTCATACTATAATATAGCAGAAGAAAGCAATTAACAACTCTCTGGTGTGTTTCTGAAAAATCGACTACCGCTTAAAGCTACCCAATTAAAAAGTAGGATTTATAATCAATCATCTCTGGGTGATTAACAAAGTGTGATTTAAGTACTTGTGTTTCTAAAATGTATACGACCACTCCGTTTTTTTGTATGTTTTGCATGTACGCTACTAAAATGTAAGCCTATTGGTGTGTACGCTCTGGTTGTGTTGTTCTGGGCTAGTCTTTTTGTTGTTAGAGTTGGTTGGTGCTATGGATTGGATGGTGCTAGACGCTCAAGCCAATTTAGTTTGCAACTAGTATTACTAGTATCAGTTTTTTTTTTCAAAATAGTGATCCGTAGATGGGTTGTGAGTAGTTTTTTTTGTTCGTTTGTTTGATTGTTTGTTGTTATTGTTGTTGTTGATGTTGATGTACTAACATGTGCTGGTGGAATACTAAATGGAAGTAAATGCTAAAAGAGCTGTAGAATTTTGAGTATGTAATTACTTTTATATAGTATTAACACTACTACTCCTCTTTGTGCTGTTGTTTCTTTGTCTTGTTTTTGTATTCAAACTAACCATTTACATTGTTTACATGTTAAGCAATTGTCGCGGATAAGCGAAGCATTCATTATGTGAGCCTTGAGTATTTTCGCTGTCTTTTGTAATAATACCTGATATTGTATGAAAATCACGTCGCAGGCGATATTAGAAGATGCCTTGGCTGAAAACCCTGATATCGATAGAAACTTGGACTGTAGTACGGAAACCGGGTTTTCTGGAGAAAGTTGTGATGAACTAACTTGCAGCCACTGCGTGAAATTACCCAGCAGCCCGTCCGACGAGCTGGAGTTTCGTGTTTTGAGAAAAATAGGAGACGACTCTCTGCTAGTTTCCTGGTGTGTACCCGAACAACATGGTGGTCATCAAAGTGTTAATGGATATGAGGTACGGGACGACGCTCTTATACATGTTTTGATAGAATGTTCATAAATCCCGAGAGCACGAACTAGTGATTCCTATTCGCATTTTACTACTTTACGGCGTGAAATAATGCATTCGTTTGAGTTACGTTGTATGCAAAAAGAAAGTTATGAATACGGGGCGAATTTATATTTTAGGTTGTTTTATTTTTGTTTGAGTCGCAGCTACTTTTTTCCCTTCCCTGTTGTTGTTTACTTCATTCATTCGTAATTACCATTCTGCACGCAACAAAATAATATCATTCCGAAGGAAGAAGTGAGAAGTTTTATAACTTTTAATCTGGGTCCTGTTTTTATTGAAAAATATATGTGTGAATTGTAGGATTATGTTATGTCGTGTGATGAAAATGGGGCATTTGTGGAGATTGTAAAGTTGCATTATTTCCTGCCAAGTTCTGGCTCTCGCATGTTCACGAATAATCACTACCACACCGAAATTCACCTGTTTCGTTTCCCTTTTTTTCATTTATATAGATAACTGTGAACGGCAAAGTATTTCTTCGTATCCCGCAACCCAACAGACACAAAGTAATCCTGTTTGGTCTCAACTTGGATGAACCTCTTCAACTTACCCTGAGGTGCAGTGGCGATGAAGCGTTTGAGGAGTCAACCATTACTTACATAAATTAATTATTATTATTATATTATATTTGATAAACCCTTTTTTGTTGTTTATCGGCGCTCGTAAGAAATGGTTGGAAGAGAAAAAAATGTAACTTGACGTCACTAAACATTATATTTCTATTATTTAACTGATTCAAAACCATATTATTTGATTTTGTAAATTAATAACTTACCTTACCACACAACAATACCATGTTTTATTTTCCTTGTACGTTCAACGCAGTTTTAACTCTGAGCAGTCTTTCGCAAATCAGTTTACCACCAAACAACACGGCCCAGAAGGCTAACTGTATCGCTCCCGCTTTCTGGGCAATTTAATATTATAATATATTTACCACTGTAATGTATAAACTGCTGTGTAGTAAATTTAGTTAGGTTTGTAGGCTTGTTTTTTTTCATTTCTGTTTGTTTTTTGTTTGAATACAATCGTTCAGTGATAATCTGTGCCACAATGAAATTAAACCCAAAGTACATTACCTACTCTAATTCAATTAGAAAATCTTGGAACAGGAGGACATTTATTTTATATTTTTATTGCGCAATATTTTATCGCATATTATGCGTATACTTTATATCACAAAGGCAGATAAGCAAGAAACATTCTTATTTTGTTCGTGTATAAAGTTGGCAAGTGTAATTCGCAGCGTTTGCATTTCAGCATCAGCATCTCTTTGCGTGACGTATTGCGTTATATACCGTATTCCGTCTCCGTCGCCCCCTGATCTGCATTTTACATGCATTTTGCATGACATATAAGTATATGTAGGAATCATGCATATGCATGATTTCACAATTTGCCCTTCCTGGAGCCACGGAGAGAAATTAGAATTTCGTGTGAATTACCATGCAGCCGAGATCAGTTGACATTTGCCCGTATCGCGACTTTGATATTGTAAGTTGTGGTTCTGCTGTTAACTCGAAAACTTTAAGTATTATGCGCTTTTTGGACTTTTATAGACTTTTTTTTAATATATAGACGAAATTAGAAGATTTAGAGACCATGCACACGATCTTAATAAAATGGCAGCTGGTTTCACAACCGTCTGGAAGACGCTGGTCATAATAATGCCCAACCAAAATGAGTGTAAATATTTACACACAGACCTCAATAACTTGGGCTGGTGTAATGGACGACGGGGCATTTCATATCCTGCGTCCAGGCTGCTCATACCCTCCAGATAATCCTTAAAATAGCTCATAATGGATCTGCAACAAAAGACAAATATATACATGCATCAATAATGCCGTCGTAACTCATGTTCTTTATTAATCTTCAAAATTGGAGAGTTTTGTTTTATCTAGTTCATTGACAGCTTTAGATGGTGATTTCATGTGGAAAGGGGCGCCGGGCCGGCGACATGTGCATCAAACAAGAGATGGTCGCATCAAGAGAGATCAAGTCTAAAGTGATTGTCGTTGTTACTATTCCTTCGGTATGGTCTGGTTGTGCTGCTAATTAAGAGCATAAGGTACACACGTAGTTTTCCTCCCCTTTCTTTGCAGCACGAACTGAAGTCATTACGTGCAAGAGGAAAATGAACAAAAGGTGAAGAGACTCTCAGGGGGTAATACAATACACCACCACTGCATTGCATCCGGAACCCCAAGAATGACATTATCCTTCAAACCTCAGCTCAGTCCCACACGCGTTCCCGAATTACGTAATGAGATGAAACAATAAAACTGAGGAAGTAAAGTAATTGAGTTGATGCAACTTCAAAGTTGGTGGTATATACGCTCTTAAAAGTACACATAATAATTGCACTTGAGGATGCGCTACTCCCTCCCGCTGCAGAAACGACAGAAAAGCACGAACACGAGCCCCAAGAACGGGAATATGGCAGTAAATTGTATGTAAACTCTCAACTTATGACTCAAGTAGCCCTTCAAGGTTGTCGGACACGCAGACGTTTATTGAGATGAAAGGAGTTTTGGAGGCTTGTCCTCCGTATTATATGCAAATACAGTGACATAAATGTACCCTCTACAAAAGATAATAACTTTAAGCTGAGAGAGAGAGAGAGAGAGCCGAAGTATAAAAAACTCCACGAAAGCAGGACTTTTTCCACTTTATTGCATGCATTTTTAAAGAGGAAAGGGGCGAGGGGATTTTATATTAAAACTGGAATCCACTCACTCACTCTCAGGCAGGGTGAGCGACACGACACGATGCACGATAGTAGCTCACTGACATAATTTAACTATAAATTTCACGTTGCCTTGGTAATCCCTTACAATCATCTTCCTATAAGCAATGATGTCCTACTTTGGAAACGTCCCTCCCTGTCAATATAAACTTGTTTATCAGACTGTACCCATGCATGAAACAATAAAAATTGAAGAAACAATATACACAGGAGGCATAATATGCATAGATAATAAGATTTATGTTGGATCCACGATGGACCATGTAATGTTGTTAGTATAGCCTCATAATTTGCACATAACACAATATGATTATCATCATCGTCGTATTCATCATGTACGACCAAGAGAGCTCATAGATCTGAGGATAAACTTTGCATGAAGTTGCACGTCCGACTCTGGAAGCATTTTCTTTGAGAGAAAAAAAAACTTTCCTTTCTCCTTCCATTATTTCCCATTTTGACGGTGCACTTTTGTCTGAAAACTTTATACACCGCAGCAAAGAGTCTATGCTTGCCCATTTTTGCTACATCCACACTCGGACGATATAAGAATGCTTGCTTGCTTTACACATGAGTCATCCGGAAAAAAACCCCGAAGGTTGGATCAGGCTAAACAAGCAAGTAGGATCATAAATATAGAGAAAGCTCTCCCCAGCTCGTAAGTGCTTCTTCACACCTCGCTCGCTGTCTCGGGAGGCCGCGCGAATGAGTGGAGGGAAAAGGTCTCTACTTTCTCTGAGGACTCTCGCTGCAAACGATGAGAAAAAACCGGAATAAGATGTTCAAGTTTTATGAAGAAAGATGGTAATGACTTAGAATCTCACTCTTCCATTGGATGGAACTGGAAAAGGATATATCTGAAAATCTCCTCCAGCAGCTCGGGATTTCCCTTTATTTTGCTTTTTAAACCTTTAGCAGCTGCGACAAAAACTTTGGTATAGCTAACTCATTTACCTTCCCTTTAAAATTGCACTTGTGTCAAAATCCGGCACCGACTCCTCAGGAAATTGGAAGCAACGTAATTTTCTTCCGTTACTTGACATTTACTTTAAGAGCATAGTAAGTAGGGTTCCCATTAGCAATTTCCAAACTTTCTATTGCATTCTGTCAGCATAGATTCTTTCCCTGATGACTTTGAAAAATGGTTAGTAGGGAAGGCAGGGCCCAACCAAACCAGCAGCTCATCCTTCCTTTGAAATCCAAGGTAATTGGGTAATTTTTAAAAGAATCAGGCTAACACGGCGACGGCGACAACACGTTTTTTTCCTGCTTTTGCTTATTTAAGTATATTTTTTCTAAGCGTGCTAATCGTAACTTCTTGCTGCAAACGTCACGCCCCATAACCAACCAAACCAAACAAATAACAACTATCAAAAAGAAACTTTGGAGCAGGAATCCCAAATTTGCGTCCATAACGGCATGGCAGTAGTTTGTGCACTTCCTTGACATAAATTTAATTTGTTATGTGCCCCTTCGATTGCATGCATATGTAATGTTGTACGACATGTCCCAAAATCGTCCTCATCTCGACGAGATTGGCTGCACGCGCTCGGAATGAAAATGATGCAATTGAAACCTACGCTTTATTTCCGTGCAGCTGCGGAGCAGTTAAATGAAACAATGCCGGTTTGGAGCTCTCCCACTAGCGCAGTCAGTCATTAATCACTGCAGCACTAAATGTCTGGTTTCGCTGTACAACTTTTACAACCCTATGAAATGTTTTGTGAGCCCATTCTCCAAATTTTATTTGCGCCATATAGCCATGAACGTTTTGTCACGTAGGGACCATTTCACCTCGCCTTTCCCCACTTAGCACTTTTAATTACTTTTTAGCAGCGAGGAGAGNTTTCACCTCGCCTTTCCCCACTTAGCACTTTTAATTACTTTTTAGCAGCGAGGAGAGAGAGATGAATGCTCTTGGATTTTTTAAGAGTGGAGAGAGCGTCAGCAGAGGACTTTCATTTCACTCGGTGACGACGAGGACGACGACGACGATCTTTGTTATACTAAAAATTTGCCCTGATTGTGTGGAGTGTATAGACACCCTGTCAACTTAATTGTGATGAAGATGAAGGTTAAACATTATTTTGCAAATATACACAAGCGAACATCCACCAACCACTGCATTAAATGCAGTATCAATTATCATCCCTTCAGATTCCAACCGGCAACTCATCACATTCAAAGTCATTCTTTTATATTAAAAGCGGCTGTCCACCAGTTGACGTAACTGGTTTCCCCCTTTTCCATCATTAGCCCTCCTCCAAGATTTTCTCCGACTCTTTGTAAACATTTAGGTGGTGAGTGAGTAAGGGGCGCATTAGGGGAATGAGTGCCTCGTTTCAAGATTTTCGTCCCCAGGTTTACGAACTGTTGCACTCACAGAGTGTGCTTATACTACCAAAGCAAAGGACAAGGTCAGCTCGACAATTTGTTTGAGTGCGCTGCTATTGCTAATTTATGGAAATTCATCCAGCATGAAATGGAACATGCGCTTATTCCCAATGGAAAAACGAAAAAAAATAGTGACATCGCATCACATTTTATTTTCCTGCTGGCTTTTCCTGTTACGAGGGAACTGTTATGGAGGGCAGTTTACAATTTGCAGGAGAAGCGCAGCCTGGAAAAAAAGAGTATCTTCCTTCCTTTTTGGACATCATGCAATTTTTATATACCTTCTAAATTTTTCCAACATGACACAAGTTGACACACACGAGGAGGCGCGTGGATTTCTCAAAAGTTGTATTCTCTGTCTGGTCCGCATGTACTGCATAACTGCATGGCTGGTGGAGAACAACAAAAACAAGTAGTTCATGTGTAGTCAACTTTTTGTGTCTTATAAGCCCCGACTGCTGCAGTGTGTCCGTCTTGGTGGTATCGTACATGAATAAAATGAATGCATGATGGGCAGAGTATCAGACAGACATAGACATACACGTTACATACCAGTTTGACCTTGAAAGTTTTTTTTTGCCATAATATTTATACATTACTGCAAGCACTACCCTGGAATGCCGCTGCATTCAGCTTCGTGGTGCACATGTGGCTCCCTGTCAAATACCATGTAGTGTGTGAAGGAAGACTCGCTATCCTCAGCTGTTGCAATTTCCTTTTTGTCCAGTGCTGCTGACCTTTTCGATATTTCAAACTGACTAACCATGGTCCACTTACTGAGACCTGCCCTCTTGACGAATTGCATTTCGAGCAGGGGAAGCTACCACCACTTCAGCAGCGCCTTTTCTCTTGGTGCCATTAAAGCAGGAGGAGCAGCATCAGTAGACGTTTCTGGCGTGTATCCCCCAATCACAACTCCATTCGCCCCCGATGGGAAAATCGATTACGGCAAGTTAAAGGCAAACCTTGATACCTGGAACAGATCCGACTTTTCAGGTAAAACTGTTTACAGGTTTAGACAAACCGTAGCAAAAAAAAAACTTTTTAAAATTGGCATGCACCGGAAGAGTGGCTTGCTGCGGCTGCTGTTGCTGCTCTGTGTGGTATGTCTTTCCACACTGTTTATTTTTCAAGCCAGCTTCCACTTTCCACGACATGCCGCTTTTCGAGTTTTTTTGGGGGGGAAAAAGCATACCCCTTATTCCTTCCACCTTCTTGACTCGTGGATTTTTCAATATAACCGAATGCCCAGAGAAATTCCTTGTTTTCTAACAAAATACATAAAATCATATGCAATATTCGAAATGTTCCGTGTATACAGTGCGAAACTCAAGTGTTATGCTCTTACCATACAGCACACACTCAACTCAAAATAAAAAAAACATTTAGAACTGGAGTATTACATTATGTTGTGACTTGTGAGGGAAAATGCCTATGAAACATTTTTTACATGCTCCACTGCTCTCACCAAGTCAGACTCACTCGTCTGCTCATAACGACTTTAATAGAAAGAGAACACACACAAGAAGAGGAAAAATGTTCAGAAATGGAGAAATGTTTTCTTTTTGCAAATTATTAGGTTACGTCGTAATGGGATCTAATGGAGAGGCAGTCTCTTTAAAGGAGGATGAAAAACTGGAGCTTGTTCGTAATGTCAGGAGGATGTCGAAACCAACCTCAACAATCATTGCCGGTTTGGGTTTGCCAAGTAAGGAAACTGCTTCTGACACCATTGTCATAAAGCAAATAATAAATTTCCCATTTAAAATCCGTAAACGTGGCTTTGACAATTCCGGTGTAGCCGGCACCCGTGCCTGGTCTGGTGCACTACACTCTGGTGGAGGTGAAGGTGACATATCACCTACAAATCCCGTAGAGCTATAAATCAAGTCCCCATATGATTGCATATTATATTTTTTTTCCCGAGAGTTGCCAACAATCTAATTCGCCGTATTAAGTTTATGCAGTATTTGGATGGGTGTGTGTGCGCTTCACCTGATGGCATTGATATAAAATATGAGAGTCATTTAGCAAATGTGACCTTTTGTGACAAATTGCGCTGGGTAAAGTACCACAGTAAAAGGATTAAGATAAACGACTTGATATTGAGGGGTTGTGGACGACGTTGCGGGGAATAGGCTAAACTATAATGAATAAGAGTTGGAAACTCTGGCAAATCGTAGGAGATGATGGGAGACATGGGCTCCATGGGTTTTATTAAAAGTGTATCTATATAATAATATACGTCATCATCGAGAGAGATGCAGTTTTGTATGAATATGGTGTTATTTTTTTACAGCTACCGAGCAGACGGTTGAGATTTGTAACATTGTAGCAGGCGAGAAAACCGCAGATGCAGCTCTAATTGTGTCTCCATCTTTCTATAAAGGACAAATGACAGTGAGTGAAGTGAAATATAATATATGACTGTATAAGTGTGACGCTTTTGTATATTATGCATATAATTTTTGTTTTTTTGAAATAGTGTGAGTGTGACGATAAGATCGCTTATTTGTTCCAAGTGTGCTTGCATTTATGTCAGATCACGCTCTCGATTAATACTTTGATTTGACAAGAGTAGCGTAGTATCTCTTAAAAGCCCACCTTGTCTTTCCGCAGAGCTGCAAATCGTAGATACATACTACTGCTTTGTCTTTCCATGTTCCATAATCCTTCTCTTCTTCTTCCAGCGTTCTTCCATCCCACGTTTAAGAAAAGGAAGTGGGACTGTGTTAAATTCGTCGGACCGGACTGCATAAAGTGTAAAATTTATGACGCCATAAGTAGCCTCGATATAAGCCACGACCTTATATTTTCCGTTTTGAAAATGGGTTTAGAACGTGTTTGATGAATTAAGTAGATAAGTGAGACAAATGGCAAATTTTGCACTCTGACAGTTGTCGTTTTTAAGGTGTCTCTATGGATATTTACCAGTAGTCATATATGCATTGTCGGTAATCTCAGACCTTGCGGCTTTGCGGGCTTAATACAAGGACGGGATTCACGGATTCACACAGCATGTGTACTCACCATTAGTCTCACTCCATTGGAGCTTATTTGGTCTTTGCTCAAATGACCTTTGTTGCTGCTGCTGCCGACCTTTTTGTCCAGGCGGAGAGAGCGGAGGCAAGGCTGAGGGGATACTTTTCGTGCCTGATTTAGCCTTCCCAAAAGAACTTCCGGAGAGCTCTTCTTAAGCCTAATCGATTTCGCAAAGGAGACACGAGATCAATTCTTTCAAGGGGATCACACTCTCATAAAAAATGTTTCCTCAATGGGCGTAATGATGCCAATGAACCCGCAATTGTCACACTTGGCTAGCTAGTCTGTAATGCTAGAGTTAATTTTGGTGTGGCTCCTCTCTTTGACATCCGTTCCGTTATTGTTCCAGAGTCGTCAGAGAAACACTACAAGTAGGCTGTGTAATGCCCGGTGGTGGACCTTTTGATGTGGAAGGAAGTGGATTTATTTTATGCGACTGTATTCCCCTTTTGTCATATCTCACAGCAATTACTTACCCGGCTGGCGTGCTCCTCCTGTACATGGGGCTTGAAAATCCCTCTGTTCAAGAGATTTTCGCCTATTTTTAGAGAGATACAGCGAGGGACGTAATATTGAAAGGAAATAATATAGGAAATCCAACAGATATGAGGAGAAAAAGGGAAGTATAATTTCCTCCACGGGCTCCAGAATTTCCTCAAAATTGGCAAATGCTGGGACCCTCTTGGTCATAAACTTAGACCGCTCTGGTGCCAAACGACAAGGTGCACTTGTCACACGGTTTGAAGCACAAAAGACCACCACACCACTGTCTTATTCACTTCAGCCATAAGACGCATTCATGAGTACCACACTATATTAATATCTTACAGGATATACAGGTTTTTGCGTGGGAATGAGGTCTCTTGAGCATGGCCAAGTGGGCCTACGATTGTGTTCTGAGAAGTAGTCCGACATTTCGGTTACCTTCCGCAGGAACTCGAATGCCAATTTCCGTCCAAATCTCCTACAAAAGCTATGACAATGATGTTTTATACCAAATTATTCCTCCAACTAATAATATTGGTACGACAACGCAAAATGTGCCAAGCATAAAAGCACATCATTATCAAGGGGAAAAGCGATTGTTGATTAAATCCACATCACGCAGCAGACTTCACTTCTTGAACCAGGTAGCCTCTACCGAAGATTGAGGAAGTGTTTTCAAAAAGAGAAAGTTAGCTTATTTGCGGTTCTTTACCCTCACCTATAATAATAATAACGTCAAAACCACTTATCATCAAAACACAAAATATGTTATCTGCCATATAGCCATCTGCCTGAATAACGTAGTTGTTACCGTGTGCTCTCTGTCATGGATGGAAAATGATGTTGTTGTGGTGTGTGATGTCGGCAGTGGTGGTGTCAATGACGCAGCACACAATCGACGACCACGCTCACTTTTTTTTGCATGTTTACTTTCATGTGTACACAATAGCTTTCCCTCAAAGAGTTACTGTGATATCACAAAACACATTTTTGATGATTTAAGGAGAAAAATGTAACACCAGGAGCCGTCTTTCA
>JAANSN010004708.1:0-14271 GCA_036850665.1 Dicranocentrus wangi | reverse complement strand
AAAGAGCTACCAATCTTTAATGACTTCTAACTAAACATGGGACAATAAATTGAAGTTTTATGTCAATTTTATTTTACGGTCGATATTAGAGGATACTATGAACCTCTTCTTGTAGTGTAAGCCAACAAGCCAAGTAATTTATTTCTCCGAAAGCCGATTAATACACAATCAAAATTTAACCTGATGTTTTTCACAATATATATATGTGGATTACAGATTTTTAGCGCTTAATTCTTAGATATTATGCTCATCATATTGCAAAATGAATATGGTTGCCAACGAGCTTTATAAGTTATAAGAGGATTCTTTAGTAATAGATAGAGCCTTGTGTGAAAATAATATATTACAGCAAATATTCTCAAGAAGTAGTAGATTCGAATTTTAAGGTAAGTATTCTGTACTCATTAAATTTTGAAATCTATAATTCCATCACTTGTAAAAAATGAGAGACAATGAATCCTTCATTCTAGTACAAGATGGAAATATTGAATTACCTTAACTCTCGCCCAATATATGCAATGTAACCATTCAAATTTTCGGAAAGTTATAATTTTGCATAAAATTATCACGTCTTAATGTAACACACATTCTCTCCCTTTCCCACTATCGGCATTATTTTTCTCATTTCGATTCTAGACATGTTCAAGCAAATTCCTCCATTTCGCTCAACTGATGGATGGGAAACATTAAAAGAAACGCGTTAGGTTTTTATAAATACTACATGTAAGGCCGAATATCGCAGAATGCCTGCTTTGCTACATTATCAGTCAATCACGGATCACGGCTCTTACAATTATGTAATTTTGGGTCTTACGCATATTTAATTCGGGACATCCCGCACGGACCCTACATTTAAAGTAAGAGCAAGAGTAATTTAGTGTCCACCCAGAAACAATAATAATATGCAAGTCAGGCAGAAACGGAAACAGGATTGGAGACATAAGAAATTAAGTAAGTAACCATTCCCATCCAGCTCATATCTGCTACGCAAGTATACGCATCATACCACCAAGAATCCCTTTTAAATGCAATAATTTAATCCCATAATCGAAGCTTTTACATGACCTACCTACTCATTACACAAATCTTCCTTGACACAACCATACATTCCAACTCGCTTGTCAAAATGAACAGGTATCATTATCACCACAATTTAATTACACAGGGAAAAATCAGTTTGGCATTGGCATTGACATTTATTCACACCGAAGCATGGGATAGATTTAAAAAAAACATTTTATTGTCATTATTTTAATCGTGCAATGTCCAAAATCCAAACGCCTTCACCCGTCGAAGCAGCCAACATATATTCATTGCCTAACACCACCACTTTTGAAATGTCATCATTAATTACTATTATGGGGGTTACACTCGTAGTTTTGTTTATACTGTGTATAGGTAACTATTAATAAAATAGCTTTGTTTACCCAAGCCGGAAAAAAATTCAAACATCATGTTATTTCATATGCAAATCCCTTAACAGTCAATCCCGAGTCCTGATGAAGGTCAATATAACATTGTTGATTGAAAGACTGACAAAATAACAGCCATTTCCCAGTTAATCAAAGTTCTTGACGATAATCGTTCCATTTCCATAACTTCAAGTCTGTTTTCTTCTTCTTTTTTTGATTGACTCACTTTTATTCTGGGAACAAGTCGGACTCGCAAAAAAATGCTTCTCTCAGAAAATCTACTCCCGTTGGCCATCAAATTTACAAAACTCGCCAACATCCTCCAATCCATTCCTTTCAAGTGGAATCCAAATACAGAATGTTTCACGATGTTAACCTCGAGCCGAGAAACATTCGGATTTTGGGTGGGTTTCATAATCGGTCTCACTCACATGCTGGTGGTCACTGTTCTCGGACTGGTCAACCGGAATTCCAGCCATCTCTCCATTGTGATTGCTCTGTTTTTCATCGTCGGGGAGTGGGGCTGCTTTTACTGTCAGTACACTCACGTGAAACACAAAAATTCCATTGTCAATCTGCTCAACAACATGATTGCATTCGAGAGGGAGCACAACCGTAAGCATATACAAAATATAACTTGGAGAAAGTATAAATTTTTTGAAACGAATTTGAATGGCATCATAATTATTGTTTGTAGAGGAGTTATGGAAGGCGAAGGACTTGAAACAAGCCGGAGCCCCACAGCTCATGAATCAGTTTACCTCCAGCGCGCTCATAATGCCGTCCTTCATGGTGATCCTGTACTGGATGGGCCCTTGTCTCTCGGTCAGCGTCGGATCCGTAATTCTGGAGGAGTGTAAGGACTATCACGGGGTACTGGGAAGCAATTCCAATTCCAACTCTACCTTTGCATGCATCTTCAAAATTGGGCTTGTCTTTTACAACGCAAAGCTCTACTCGTACATTGTGTCTGGGGCTCTCTATCTGTTTCAAAATGGAATCTTTCTCAAGACCTATTGCTTCATTCGCTATTTCCAGTTGTTCGAAAGGTATACAAAAATCGAATTACAATTTTTTTTATAAATTGGGAGTATGGAATCACTCCGATTTGAAAAAAATTGTTGTAGGAAAATTGCAAACCGGGCTAATTCCCGAAGGGATATCGAAATCCACGCGGGACTCTACCGGGTCCTCCAACTGATGGCCACCCTGTTCAACGACATCTACCAAAAGTACTGCATCGTGACGGTTCTCANACCGGGCTAATTCCCGTAGGGATATCGAAATCCACGCGGGACTCTACCGGGTCCTCCAACTGATGGCCACCCTGTTCAACGACATCTACCAAAAGTACTGCATCGTGACGGTTCTCATGTTCCAAACCATAATTCAAATCATTGGATTCTGCACAGTGGTCAAGCTCAGCTCCAAGATCAGTCCTGCAATCAGCGTCCTCTTCAGCGTCGCCGCCTCCAACGCGGTTGCTGTGATTCTCATCCTGTTCGGGAGTGCAGCTCATGTTTATTCGACCTCGAAAGGGGTGACTGGGAGGATGAAGAGGATTCCAAAAATGGTGCAGAGTAAGTGGTGGCAGCGGTACTGCTGGTCGTGCCCTGTGGTGAAAATTCGATTCGGCGGCACAAATTACATTGACGAGTTGGCTCCTCTGAATTTCATGGATTTTAATATTAATCAGTCTGTCACTCTTCTTTTGACAATGTAAAATATTCTTTCTGTAATGAAAACTCCGTCATATTCGTCGACTTCAGATTATTCAAATTCCGAACTGCCTATGTCGAAATATATTTCATCAATTTCAATTTAGTAAATACAAGCACAGCATGGCTATGGTGTTGACGGTTTAATAAAAAAAAACAAAATGCATTTCGACAAAACTAAAAAAAATGTAGTTAATTAAAAATTCTAGCATAACGTGGGTAACTGGAGTTTTCATATCTCAAATTGAACACTTTATTCAAGTTCCCAAAATTGCTCACACCTTGACAAATTCAATTAATTACCAAATATTGTGGTACAGGTACAACTAGATTAATAATATTATTAACAATTCGTATGAATGAATATTAAGAAAGAACTAAAAAATGCTGCAAAACTCGGATTATCCAATGCAAGCAAAAAATAAATCATCAAATAGAACAACCATTTCTACTTGTCGGATTACTTATTACGGGGGCTCCGTCGAAGAGGTTGTTCCGGATTGGATGCACGTTTACGTTTTCGTTCAGCCTGTGGCTCATTTTGGAGCTTACTACGCTGGGAATATCTTCGAGAAGAGCCTGGCTGGATGACATTCCTTGCTGAAGTTTCTGGCTCGTGCTCAGGTTTAATAGTGCACGTCATTCCGGAAGGTCCCGGTTGAGGCTCACGTTGGACTTGTCTTAAAGACAATGCCAATTTGTGAAACTAAAATTTTAAAAAAATCGATGAAATCATGTACATAGCATAAATAACCATTCTACTTTGCATCGTCGCAATATCACCAACAAGTCCAAATAGTGTATGACGCCCCCGTCGGTGTCTTTCTCAATTATGAACACCTGTCTACGTACTTGCGGAAACATCCACTTCTCTACATCCACCAAGTTTCCCGGAAATGGAACAGGATCGTCAGGGAGTGCAACTTGTCCAAAAGCTTCCTGCGCATCTTTTAAGTACTTCTCGGCGTCCTACGACAAAGAAAATACATTGCAACTACCTTGTAATGATGAATGACGACGACATTTAAAATCACATTCAACATTTCGGAATTTAACAAGTTCTTTTACCCTCACAGCCGCCTCCCATAACTTTTTATTCTTCTTCCTGGTCATAAACCGATCGTTGCGTCTGGAGAACACGAAGAAATTCTCAGTGTCCGCGTCGCGCTTGACCCAACCCCGCCCACCGTCCCCGAACCACTGAACGTACGCCTCAGACCTTTGAGCATTAGCATTATATCTCAACACTTTAGCAGGCCAAAATCCCCACATTGGAGCCTTTACCCAGAACACGGGATGGGGGGTCTACAAAAAAGGGATAACAATTAATTCCATAATTTAGCGCCACCAGCCACCACTAACCACCGCACCGGGCTCCAATTAGTGTTTATATTGTTAGATTCATTACTCCTCCCCCCGACAATAAACGTAAAAGACTTACATCGCAGGTCTCCATCATCTTTTTTTTCAACTCGGACTTTGAAAGCGTTTTTCCATTAAGATCCCATGCCCCACGATAACACTTGACACAGGCCTGAACCGCCTGTAATTGATCGTTTACCAATTGCCGAATACTCTTGGCCAACTTGGTTTCTTCACTTAAAGCTGACCATAAAAAAACAGACACGCGTTCAATATTATTCCTATTCAAGTGTTCCAACAATCACTTCTAAAAAATGCTTTTATAAACCAAAGGTTCGGGCTAATCCTCATCATATTTACCTCCATTCCAGCGAGTAGAGTCAAAAAAGATTCGGCTGACATCCGAGTAGAACCCTTCAATGGTTTTATACACGCCCCTTTCGGCTCGTCGACCAATAGTCACTAAATCCATTTGCCAGTCGTTCGTCACCTGGCGAAAATAATGAGTCTGGAACAGTCCGAAACAAATATTTAGTCAAACTTTTATATTTATAAAATTATGTATGAAAGCCATTACTGAATGATATAATTAATCTGTTGTCTTGTTTTTTCTGTTAGCAATAGTAATTAAATTATATATTTATAATATACCTTAAACAGCTTGTCCACATGCTCCACTACTTTGGAACAAATAACGTTCAGGGACTCCTGCGAAACCTTTTTCATTACGGGCACATTTCTGAAAATTACAAGAATATTTATTTGATGACCTTAATTTTGAACCTTTTAACAAAGTAAATGGCGACTGGGAGACTTTAATCTACGAACAATGAATGACAAATATAAATAAATGTGAATCCACTCCACTTACGTCGTCTTGGCCATTAAGCATTGGTAGCACTCCACCACCCGAACACCTTTGTCATCCACCAAACTCCGCTGCTGCTGCACCGTCTCATAAGGCATATTAAATATTGACCTCGGGGTGGGATCCTCAGGATCTCGTGGACCCGGAGAAACCAAGCAGTGGCGGTGGAAGCACCTCCCACACCCCTCACACGTCCAACAAGTAAACTTTCGGTAGCACTTCCAGCAATTATGGAGACAAAGAAACGGTCCTAAGCTCCTTCATGGTGGTGGGCTTCTTGAGCATGAGCTTTTTCCGGATTTGGGCCACAAGAGTATTCCTCCGAATTTTTCTGCCTCTCGTGTTTGCAAACACATTTTTCTTGGTGTCCTTCCAAGCGGTGGTGGAGGTGGAGGTGGAAGAAGGGGAAGTTCGAGTCTTCATATTATATTCAATGTTGTTGGAGAAGGGATACTAAAGTTCGAAAATTATATAATTATAAAATAACCCAAGTGATTTAACCCCCACTTCAATCAAACCTCAACTCACAAAGTCAGCACAACTCCGAACTCCAATTAATTAAAACGTGAAAAACTGCCTTCCAGACTTCTTTTCTGGACAACGTCACAGGAACGACTGGTGACGCATATGACGGTGCGCGGGCGGTGCCTGCAGACTGCCCTGAAATATTTAGGTCTTCTAACAAAAAGGACAACGCAGAAGAAGAGCAAACAAAGAAAACGTTATCTGTACGTTTTCCGCTTTTTTCTCCGTCAGATTAGCTGGAGCGACGACACTGGAGGAGCAACAAGTAAACAAATGTGTGCTGTTGGCTCGCTCGCTGTGCTGTTGGCTCGCTCGCTAGAGATGAGCTCACGACGAATACATGACACAGGCTGGAAAAACGTGATTGGTAGCGGGTTGGGTTGCGGGGGGAGGATATTACTATTATGCAAAACAACAGGATGCTGGACAAAGGAAATTTGCATAGATTCATCAACCATATGCATAAGTAATTATGCATAATCATCATTGATTGATTGAGGTTCGTTTGAAACTGTTCGCAATCACAAATCACAGTACATACTTATTTACATATTAAAATTTTGATAATTATTACTAGCTACCTGCGTAAGTAGGTATGATGAGTTGAGCTTATGATGTTGTCATTGTTGTCATGCTTGTCCTGTCCGTCCGGTACGCTAATTATAAGTTTTGAAAGAACTTTTATAATTTAAAATAACTTACTGCAGGGCTAACTTGCTCCTTGTCGATTTTCCCCGAATTTAGGTTGAGCATGAGAATATGAGATGCTTTGCCATGTCATTCGGGGTTGCAAACAGCCCTCCTTCCTGTTGCGTTGTTATACAGGACAATCAATCCACCTGGTAAACATCAAAGCCATTAAAGCTCTCAAACGATTTTTATGCGCCCTGGGAATTTTTTAATTATGTAACTATCATATATTAATCCAATATTAATTGAATTACTTTATCAGCTCTGGATTAATTGGATGAGTCACATTAATTATCCTTAATGTGGTAAGGTATGGCACGGTGTGACATTTGGGAGAAATAATCGCGGTGCTTAGTAAAGGTCGATTTAGCATGCCAATTGCAACAAGACCATTATTAGCAGCCTGCAAGAATTTTCCCAGGCATAATTAGAAGTACAAGTGTCTTCTTTTGCAATAATATTTCCTCAATGCATCTTTTGCAATATATATTCTCAATATTCTCAATATTTTATTGTTTATAAGCAGGTAAGACGATATCAGTAATCATTTAATAGTAATCATCATCGAGGTTTGTTCTTTACTTTCCATAATGTGTTTAATTTATTATTAGCTGCCTGCATAAGCATTTAAAGTTGGGCTTTTGATCTTGTCATAGTCATGACCGTCCGTCGGTAACGCTAATTTTGGAAGAACTGCTTCATATAGGATTTTGGACATTTTTCCTTTAAAGAGTCATTATTATTGTTCCTTCGGTCCACAACTTTCCTTCGCCCAAGGTATTTCCGGCAATGTTGACAAGTTGACACCCCGACGGAATACAGCCAGCGTGATTGATTTCATTGTCAGCGTGGTAAAGCGATTGTATTCGAGGGTCCCATTGTTGATTCTGACGGAGTCCTTGTACCCTCCGACGCCTTCACCAGTGGCGTAATCATCCTGAATGATGTCATTGTCCCACTCAATCTCAAATGTGGAGTTGGTCACAGGCTTCAACCACCCCCGGACCCACTTGCCGTACGACAAGTACAGTTGAGTGGTGTTCTTTGAAGGATTCAGTCTCTCTGAAATGCTAACATCACCTCCATCCCCACTGCCATACTCCCCCACGAGCTCTGTCGAATTTATAAACGGAGGTTCAGTGTCATTTGATTTGGGCTTGTCTTGTGACGCGGTCATCATCTTTTCGATGAGTGCCTTTCCCTTGTCGAACTTGTCCCAGATTTTCATCGCCTCCTCCGTGGCGTTATTTCCTGAGGCACGCAGGGTTTCAACAATAAATACTTCCAAAATGGCACGGGGAATGAGCACAGGACCTTCACTGGAGCTAAAGAATACTCCTATTTTTAGTCCAGGATACAATCCCATTTGGGTCGCGTACGGAGGGAAGTAGCCGCTGTGGAGATTGTATTGCCAGCCATTATATGAGCCGAGGATGAGTCCAAGGCCGTAGGTAGGTGCAGAGACGTACAAGTCACTATCTGAAGTTTTGAAGGTGGAAGCGCCGGAAACGTGCATTGCGGCTTTTGTGAGCCACGACATAGGTGCCTAAATATAATTGTAAAAAATTACTGCAAGCTTATAAAAATCGTAAACTTAAATTTAGGCTCAATTATTCCAATAACTTACTGCAGGGATAACTGTCTCGTTGTCAATTTTCCCCGAGTTTAGGTGGAGCATGAGGTACTTTGCCATGTCATTCGGGGTTACAAACAACCCTCCGGCTGCGTTGTATACGACCACCCGTCTGTAAAATGTCAAAGTCACAGTCACAAAAAGCCATTGGTTCCACCATTTTAAGACCATAAATTGCAAAAATTTAATAGCTATCGCGATGATTATTTTTACTTGATCAACTCGGGATTAATTGGATGAGTCACATTATCCTTAATGTAATAAGGCATGGCACGGTGAGGCATTTGGGAGAAATCATCGCTATGTTTAATAAAGGTAGAGTTGAGCATGCCAATCGCAACAAGAACATCGGCCGCCTGCAAGAATATTCCCACGAATAATAATTGTCTTGTTTGTGCAATATAATTTACATAAAAATTGCGCAATTTTCGTTTGCTACGTACCAGATCCTCAAATGGTCTTTCTGCGATTGCGCCTATTAGTTCTCCAGCCACAATGTACATTTGGTTATTGTACTGGAATTCAGTTCGGATCCCACAAATCTCCTTGGAATACCTCTGTCGACTAACAAAAAAAATTTACAAATTTTAACAAAAAATGTTATTTTATTAACTACTAATCTTTATTTGACGTGAGTTTTTTTACAATAGGACTTCTTTCGTCGTATTCACAGCCTCAGCCATCAACTGGATATCATTTCTGAAGAGACACACTCGATGTGCAAGAATATCCCTGAAGGTCACATGTTCCGACCGGAACCTATCGCTCAGGGTGAAGTTCAGGTGGGGAGCCAGCTTTCGAATTGGAGTGTCCAACACTTTTTCCCCCAACTCGGGAAACTTTTCATGTAGCGTTTTCACCACAACGAGGGATGTAAAACTCTAAACAAAATGAATGTCAATGAAATAACGACATGCATAATAATACATATAGAGTTGCAATTTTTTGCAATCACTTATCATACCTTTGTCACGGAGCCAATTAGAAACTGGGTGTCATTCCCGTTCTTGATATTCCTTTCGTGATCCGCCATCCCGAATCCTGCAGTGTACACCTGCTCCCCATTATTCCCGACAATGGCTATCCCTAAACTACCTGTTCCAGTTCCGGGTAGATACACGTTTTTAATAAAGTCCTCGATTTTGGATTCCACCTCACTGGAAATGTTTCTTGTCAGACTTAACCCATCACGAGGAAAAATTATCAGAATAAAAACCAAAATTCCGAGCGACGGAACTTTTTTCATGTTGTCTTTCAAATTTTAAAACAACTCTTATAAGCTATATATATTCAACAAGTTTGAGCGAGCTACTGTTGCTAACTGTGCGGTCATGTCAAAACCCACGTCAAATTTTATACCTTGGTGGAACTATGCAAAAAACATATATCATGGATGGACGATGATGATGATTATTGCAATTAATTCCCATGTTCTCATGAATATCAAGGCAGCGAGTATATTCCAGCGTATTAGTCGGTAGTGACCTCGAATAAAACATAGCATGGCAACATATTCCAGAATCTAATATCTATATACCTATAACAAGCGTGGGTAAGGAAATGATTTGCTATTTTGCCACCTCTTACAAACTCATCATCAAAAAATCATGCAGGATAGGATGGACATGGAATAAAACTGGAATAATACATTGAGAATGTATGAAGAAAAAAAGTTATTACGTCAGTCAGACACTCACCACCAGTTAATCACAATCCCAAACATGATGCTATTGCTATCCTGTGTTTCTCATTTTTTTCTCATTAATTTTGCATAAGCTCAGTCCATATAGGATTTGTACAGACCGAGACCGACGTAATTAGAATTAGAACAAAAAAACAACTTGGGTTTGAGATATATAGGTTGTGCGTATTTATTTTATGATACATCACATCATTCATGCATAACATATTTTATTAGTCATCCTATCCTTTTTTATATTTTTTGTCCATAAATCACAATACGGAATGATAAACACGACAAGTCGATAAAAAAACAAGTATGAAAAATAAAAATTGGCAAAACTATATATATTACGGATAAATTGATAGCATGGTAGCAGCTTTTTTGTCAACATGTTTATTTCAATATGAACCGTTACCGTTGCAAACAAACACCAAACCAATACCAATATTATTCAAACTGGCTAGCAGGAAGTGTGCGAGGCGCAGAGTTGATATATGAAAAATGATGGCTACCTAGGCATATACAAGGAATGAAGTTGGCAATTCAAGGGTCCCCTTGAAAATATATAATTTTTAAAGAACATATATAATACATTAACTATTTCAAAAGAAACCCAAATCAACATTTCATAAAATTGTAGACGGACGGACGGAAATGGAAAATGATAAGGTATATAATCACGATTAATAATCACATCAATTGCAAGAAACAAGCTTTACTGACGTGGTGAGTAGAACTAGTACAAGTTTGGTCTATTCATCCAATTTGAACTGGAATCAACAAAACGTGAAAGCAAAGCATGAAAAACAGGATCAGGAAAGGAGTAAATGCGGACTTACAGAGAGAGGGGTTGTATTAAATTCCGAAATTATTTTTTAATTCCATGAAAAGTAAGTAAAAAATATGTTATTTCGATTATACAAAAGAGGAATCACTGGTGGTGAGTTGTTTTGAACGAATTTCGTCTATGTACGCGGTAACGGGTATAAATTATAAATCATTTTTTCAATTCCAGGTAATACTCACAGAGGGCATATAACGAAGCAAAATTCTCACACGCTTCAGCAGGTAGTAGCAACATGTATTTTTGGAATGTTGAATACTTGAATTGTTTACTTGCTTGATGAAACCTTTGACGCATATTATACCATTTTCCAATATTTTTGTGGCATAAATACGCGTAAAAAATTCAGTCGGCTTTACCAGTTGGTCTCATACGTAAATCAACAATTACAGGTAATTGACACGCTGTCAGGTAAATGTAAAATACGTCCAAAAACATAAAGGCGAGGTTAGACCACCAATAATATCCCAAATAGCCCACGCTATTTATTGGAAGTTTTACGAAAGTGTGACCTACAAACACGTAAAAACTTGCTAATACTTAACCAGCATTTTACTCCTCGTCGTCGTCATAATATTCTGTTTGCTGTAAATTGAAGTAGTTTTTTTTGGCAACTTTGCGACAGTTTTGATTCAGGTCATTTCTAGTATTGGATATAAGTATGTACGATAATACCTGACTGTTTGCGTGCAAACGCAAACGTAAACACATGACATATTTAACAACTTTCCAAGTTTTGCCAATTTACACAAGACAAGCGTGCAGTGGAAACAACTCTGCCGAATTGGGCTCACCATCATCAATATTTTCTAGCAAAGTTGGAAGTATAAAGCTCACGACGAAAATATATTACTGATTTGGTATAGCTTTCCAATTGCGATGCTACACATGCTCATATTGTTTCTTACAATTCGTATTGTAAGTGTGGCGTTGTGCCCATGTGATGTGTTATATAAGAAATCCTTGAAGAGAAATTTCTTTCTCTGCTGAAATTCAGGCCAGGCCAGGTCCATTATGCAAATTACACCACCCCACTCGAAACTTCAATAATTTGCCAATTTGTAGGTAAATTGAATTTGTAGCAAGTCCCAACGGATTTTAGGATATAACGCTATAATAAAACAGCAATTTACTCGATAAAATTCGCTAATTAATTAGTTTTATATTCCCATATTATCCATCCATCATTTTGCTGTCCATCAAATTTTGTTACCACACACGACATATTTATGTGACATGGCATTTCAAGTCGAATTGGAATTTACTAATTCATAAGCCTTCTTATCAAGTATTGACGCGTAATATATTTTTGTATTACAAACTAATGATGCCTTCCAATATCAAGCAGTCACTCATTCATATTCAACATTCAAGCTATCTCTTTAACCACAAATATTATTCAAGCTGTAAAAATTCTCCTGATAATAATTACAATATATATATCCATCCATCCTGATATTGGATATATATCTACAAACAAACCATTCAGTCACGCTTTTGGGCTTTCTGGCTTTCAAGCTCTCTACTCATCATCATCATCATGAATGCCTTTCACAAAAGCCAAGAATCCCCTTTCTGAGCTCCCCTTTCCCTTATTCCCATTCTGCCTGTGTATTATTTTTTTCCCTGTTATTTAACCCCTCCAGCTTTGTTGTTTGTTGACGGTGACGCTCCTGAAATATTCACAAGCATATTTTCCTCATGCATCATTCACAGAAGACCGTCGCCCTTTTCCCTTGTCTCCTTTTGGTACCTTGCTTGCTCTTCTGCTCAGGTAAGTTGTATAATATACTGCCAAAAACACATAAAACTCCTATTGTTCCTTCTTCCCAAGTAGAAAAGCATGTTTGTACATTTTATCATCACATCACAGTCAGATTTTACGTTTGTTTCAAGACACCATACATACCAGCAGATGATATTATATTCATCGGCATTCTCTCCTCGACAATATTTCTCCCATGCATCTATCCCCGGCCCGAACTCTCTCCCCCCCGCGTTCATTACAGACTTTTTCCCATTTTTCAACTTCAAGAATTCAAGTTTTAAGCTAGTTATATTCGACTCTCAAAATCAACATGATACTCACTCAACTACTCAGTTTCAAGGACAAAAAGGTCAACAAAACCCAAAATTTACACTCGAGTATTATATTTTTACATGCATTTCTTCCTGCCTTCAGGTACTCGGTACTCATCGTCATCGTCAGTCTCCTAATATTTACCCAAAAATTCCCCAATCCAATCCTTATCCCTCTAATAATACTCACTCAACCTGTCAATATTCAAGGTTGAATGTTGAATACCATGAAATTGTCTTTTCCCTTCTTGCATGCAACTTGCTTCTCTTCTTGAATAATGCCCAAGTTCCCAATTCCATTCCATCCAAAAACTCCGTATTATTTCACGTGTCTCCTCCTCACCTCACTCCTTTCCCATTCATCCCATTATCATTTCATTTCATTCCAAATACCAACAACACGAAACGAAGACGACTAAGAAAGAAACCTAACCCTCTCTCATTTCCTTTCACATATGGTCTCCATCTCCAAACACTCCAACACTCCAACCAACCTGCATGATATTCATATTATTAACATATTGCATCACAACCAGAACACATCAGCCAGCTTTTGGGTACAAAAACCTTTTTGAGAAAAAAGAGCACAAGATAATAATAATAATGACATAGACAAATACATATTGAGAAATGCTGTTCTGAGAACCCCATTCATCCCAATAATATTCTTCATCCTAATGCATCCCATTCTTCTTCTGCTGCTGCTGCTGGTGCATGCAGTTTTTAATACTCGCGTTCGTTGCGTTGCTGCGTTGTTCTTGTTTGCTATATTCATCCTAATCCTATCTGAAAATATCCCCTCTCCGCGTTGGCCCGTCCTTTCATGATACAAGTCAGAGAATTTTTTTTTCTTTTTGGCTTCGCGTTGTTCTCGTTGCCAAACGGAAACGGTATGCGTCTGGCTCTGGCAACCTCTACCATTATACCAACTGCAACTTACGGACGGAGCCCCCATCATGCCCCAGCCCCACCGTATCTGGCATCATCACCAGCTTTTTTCTATAGGTATATACCCTGAAAATAAACAAGAAGAAGGAGTATATTTATTTTATATTATTACACACTGGTCTCTCTCCGTATAATCCGCAACTCACAGGATGATATGATGATTTTATATGTATCCAACAATACAGGGAAAAAAAACCTCTCGAGGAGCTATGCAATGTTGAAATGAAAATGTGCTGCTGTTGGCTATTGTGGGCCTCCTCTCCACTTTTCCACAGTAACATGATGTTTGATAAAAGAAAAAAAAAGGTCTCTATGTAATATTGTGAGTAATAGCGTGAGTCCAAAAACTGTGGTTTGGATTTGAACATGTATACCAATCCAATACCACCACCGCACCATGTACACCACCACCACCACCATATGCAATGCACCACCTCGCTCGCCTCATCATCGTACTGAAAAATATTTTTTGAGAGAGCTCTCTCGCAGCACGCAAACTAGTTGTGGT
>JAANSN010004707.1:0-14273 GCA_036850665.1 Dicranocentrus wangi | reverse complement strand
GACCTTAGTCCCTGTGGAAATAAGACATCTCTGGAACGAGTTGAAGCTGTTGGTACTATGCCCCTGCTTGACGAGCAATACAGTCATACTAAGGCGATCGCGTCACTAAAAAATAACTACCTAGGCACAAAATGTGGATAGATGTTGAAATAGAGACAAAAGCGAAAACAAAATTTGTAGTTTCTAATTAATTTTAATTTTTCGCTTTCTTATTCCACACCAAGACTTTCCGATACAGATCGCAATGTGAAGGGGTTACTAGCGCGCCAGAAATGAAAACCACTTTTTCCAATTTCCCATCTGAGAAATCTTTGAAAACTACTTGAGAGCACGTTCTCGCTGTTTTCTCTCTCACCTCCATATTATTTCAGTGTTATTCCTGGATTAATAAAAAAAATTGGAAATGATGTTACCAGAAAGCGAAGCCTGTCGGTAGGACTTAAAGAGAGAAGCATGGTTTTAAATATGCAAATATAGAATTGAGACCCTTTTCACATGCAAATCAAGAGCATTTTTAATTTTTTCGCTACTTTTTTCAAAGTCCTAGAAGTATGCTCATGTATCGTATCTCTGCTCTTAAAAAAGTGAACCAAAAGAGCGCTCCTCGCTTCTCTGCCTGATCAATGATGAGTGCGAAGGAGAGAGAAGCTGAGTGGAAACTATTTAATAAGTTACAATAATGTATTGTGGGATGGACTCAAAGTAAGCATTCCATTCATGAACACTTGATCCCTTCAAGGCTCCACGGTATATCAATCAAACCTGATTTTTTATGAATTGACACTCAGTCAGATCATATGCATATGGGGTGGAGGCAGAGGCATAAGCAAACAACTGAGCAGGAACTATATACCATTTTCGGTCGCAACACAAAACTCGCTTTAATATATGCATTTTTTTTATCTCGTTCTGCCTATATTTTTATACTCTCGCCTGTAATTAAATTGGTAGCTGTTCCTCTTCCCCTAACTTGATTCAATTTTTTTTTTGAAAAGACAAAAAATCCTTGTATCCTCTGATGCTTATTCCGTACATTGATGACGATGATTGAGCAGGCTTTACATTATGCAGCCCAAACTCGTCGAATAGAATCTGCACAAATACAATGGAGCTGTTTTCCATAATGCACTCACCATCTGATTATTTTTATGCATAAATTATCACGTTTTAAATGTACGCAAAACACGCTTTGGTATAAGCCTCAGTAAAAAGTCCCATTTTTTCATTGATCATCAACTAAACCTGGCCATGCAAACGGGCGGTTGTCGTCGATTTTTTTATGTATTAAAAGTTGAAAATCCGTTTTCTTATAATTTCTTTTATTCCCTTTATAGCGCACTTTCACATGCACATATATATAGTAATAGTATTAGCAAAATACGGTAGATCCGTAAACATACGTACAACATGGAAGAAAAAAAACTTCTTCCTCATCACTCCCGTTTATCCCCAACCTTACAAATGTTTTTCTACCATTTTCCCCCATAGCCATGTAAAAAAGTTCATTATGGGCTTATTCACATTCAAATCAGAGTCCAATGCTTAATTCGAAAAATTTCATTCAAGCTCACTAAAAGTTTTTTTTACCCGAAACGGAAAGTTCCACGGAAAAAAGGGTAAAAGAAGAATGGTAAAACCTGACTCATTAAATCCTGCCGAAGCGACAGAAATGAGAAGAGATATAGAATCACTCCTTCCTCCTCTCCTTTTCACGTCCTTTTTGAATTGCATAAAAACTAATGTGTATGAAAAGAGGGTTGTATGCCCGCACGTTGACAAAATATCTTCAAGTGGGTTGCTTTCCACTGAAGTGGACTCTTAGTTTTCAGTGTTTACCACAAAAATGTGAAAATCCTACACAGTAATAATGGATAACGCGGAGAAAGGAGAAAAGAAAGAAACGTTTTGATGCTGACACACCTCTCACTCGCCATACAAAAATCTGAGGCAACTGTTAAAACTTTCAAAATGCACTTTTATTACGCTAAATTATAAACAATAAATACACTTCCAAGTCCTGCAATTCATCGTTGTGGTCGAGCTAGGTTTCATTAGATTCCCATTTATCACATAAGGTAGAGTCCCCATGTCGCATCTCAAATTGCATCTAAAATGTCGCCCAACTGGAGGGAATAATGAAGTAGAAAAATAAAAATTGCATGTGCGAAATTTCATTTAATTACAAGTGAATTGTTTCCTTTGAAATTGTATTTTTTTGTGGGGCTGCGTGCGTGGGCGTGCAGGCTACACCGGTTTGGTTGGGCGAATGAGCACAAGTAGGTGGTCAATATGCTTTTTTATTTTATATGTGGTCCCGCTTCCTTAAATTCATTCTTTTTTTTAGAGCTATGGCATTAACATAGAAGGAGAGAAAAGGCTAGTCTGTGCCGTCCTTCTACGTATTACCAGGAGGCAGACAAACTACGCCTAAGGTGAAATTGCCACGAGCATTGCTCATTTCATGGAATCATATTACTATTACAGTATCAGATTTTTTTTAAAGAAAAAAGCAACACCCCATGTTTCTTTATTTTCCTCTATTTCCCGTTTTATACTTTCCTCTCCATTACACCACCCAATACGTAAAAAAGCGTACGTACTTATGCATATAAAAAAGCACACCTAATTATCATGAGACCCATTTTTACTACTCAGCGCGAGCTAAAAGGGTCATTTACAGGACATATATTGGAGTAACATTATAAAAACTGTAAGGAACGGTTTCCTTGAGTGGTATAGGCATATCGGTGATATACTAAACTTGTGGTATTAAATATCTAAAGTGGATTTTTTTTCGGCTGAGTCACGACCTGTTATCTTCCATCGTTTTTTTCGGCAACACACACACTGAATTTTTCTGACTTGCAAGACGTCCACCAGAGTAGTTGATTTTTTATGGGGATATACTTAACGTGTGCAATTATTGTTACACAAAAGTAGATAATATGCATAAATTACAGGCGTATGTATATGTGCTTATTTTTGAACTGCTGCGTAAAAATGCCCGAGTTGCTAATCATTACTTTCGCCTACTGGGGAGTGAGAGGTTGTGGAAAAAAACAACACAAGAAAAATTCCTGTTCTGTTCATATTTATATAATTAGAAACAAGAGCAACATGCTTATTATGCTAGGAAAATGTGGACGTAGATTGGTTCGTGTATTATTCAGAAAGACCTCGTAAAAAATACGCTAATTGTAAGTTGAGTTCACATGATTACGTGTTGAACAATGGCTACAAAGAAGACCAACGCGGCACCGTAAGCCCGCCTAACCACTAGTTCTTCATTGGGCATGAGAATTTGTACCTAAAATAGCAAATACGTAATGTTTATGTGTGTATAGAAGTAATACATAATAGGTTCCTTGCACAATAAAAAAATTACCACATTAGATTTGTACTCGCTCGTAAGTGATATTTTGTACTAGGAAAGACTATTCTGAAAAACTGACGAGAAAAAACTTTTATACAAAACAAAATATATACGCTTTTGAAACACCTTCTCAACGCTCATATTCCTACCTTTGCTAATGTGCATTTGAATTACATAAACATTTCGCCTTATTTTTTTTCTTCTAAACAGATGGAAAAGGAATACGCTATATAAATAGGCATTGGTTTTCCAATCTGCTGCAAATGCCTTACAATTATAATTTAGCTTATGCGGTAAATTGATGCGGAAAGTTGAACAAAATCTTTACAAAAAGTCAAGGTGTATCATCTGTACAAGTCGCACGTTAAAAGGTATCGTATACCCACGCTCGTCTCCGGTGACACCCTTTTTATGTTTTCTCCATTCCATTTGATATTTTTACGCTAATCATATGAGCTCTGTCTGTATTTACGCCACATAATATACGTAAGGAAGGACGCGATCACAATTCTGGGAAACAAAAGGGAGAGCAGAGCACAATGGTGCGCATGCAAACGTCTGAATATAAATTGGTTGAGTTGCTTAACCCACTCCACATCCACATAGATGCGTTTGTTTGTGCACCCTCTTTTCTCCACTTTCATCGCTTGTTTCCTTTCTCGCTTTTTTCACTATCCTAATAATCATAATAATAACTAGTAATGGTTTTTTGATCGCTTTCAACCATGCTCTTTCATTTCGTGGGATCAGCTCAAAGAGAGCGAGAATAGGTTGCTGCTAGTTGGTATTAGGATATCGCTAGATCATTATTATTACAGTTTTTGTGCCCTTGTCTACTTTTCCCATCTCACTGACTTCTTATAACATCCAGCCATATTAATCCGATCCACCTTTACGGTTGACAGTGACATGCGGCACGAAAAACCCAATATTATGATTATTTTTGTGAAGTGAGCCTATTAAAGAGTACATTTTTAGGACAGGAGTGTGTGAGAGGCCAGCTTTCTCCCGTTTTACTTCATAGCATAGGAAATCAAACATGACCAAATGATGATTGAAGAACAAAGTTATGAAAATTTTTGAGGTGAAAAGCAAAACCCCCTTGTTGATACATATCAGACATACGTGTATTGCTGCTACACGAGTGTATTTTCTATATTACTTATATATATATAAAGTTGCTCACATGCACGGTTTTCCTGTCGCGTGGTCCTCCTTTCTTTTACCTATTTCCCCATTCAAGAGGTTAATAATATGGGAAGAGGTTGGCTCCATCCAAATCATAATCAGACATGAGATATGAAATATTATACGTATACGTATGCAATGTTCCAATGTGGCAAACCATGTAAATTTTTTTTGCCCGTGAATGTCACGAAATATTATATTTTTTCCGAGCATATGACTAGATTATAGGGCTCAGCCACCTCCTCCACCACGAAAAAAAAAGTAAAGCACCCTGTTAAGAGGAGAAAAAAAACTTTACGGAAAAATGGTATCAAAAGACTTTTTTTCTCGTCTCAAAAGGGGAAAAATAATAAAGTAACCGCAACCATAAACAACATTTATGTTGAGTAGCATACCCTGCTGCATATTCCGCATATATCTGGGGAAGCCCTACTTTTTTTTTAGTTTTCCTTCTCTATAAGCATATTTTCTCCATTGCTTGAAGCTGTTTGATGTAATACGTACTGCAATTGTAATTAACCCTAATATGAGTTTTTCCCTAAAGTTACTCAGTTTTTTATCAGCTTTCTCAATGATTTCAAGTTCTTTCCTCTTTTGAATTCGAGTCTAGCGTGATAGTTAAAAAAAGTGCTTCATGACTGTTTTTAATGGTATATTAGTTAAAATCCAGACAAATGAACATTGACGAGATGTATCCACTATGCACTTTTCTATAAAAAAAAGCAAATATATATATGTATTATATGAGCCAAACGAAAAAAATACATAAAAATAGTTGTGTTGTGGTGGCGGATGGTAGTGGGTGTATTAACTTCCTAAAACATACACATACGTATATAAAGCAATAATAATAATAATATGGATGGAGCTTTTTTTTTCTCTCTCTCTCTCTCTTAGCTTCAAGAACTATTAAACTTTTTCCGTAATGTGGTTCGCATCACAGCAGTCACATTAATGGCAGCATAAGCACAGCTCTCAACATTTCGTTATCCTTGGAAAAATCAAACAAAAGTAGTACTTTACTTTTGCTACACATTATTAGGGAAAAAAGGTAGAAAGTCCATTGATCAAAATGATATGCACATTTTATACACATTTTTATATGTAATTCATGCAATCAGCTTGAATGAGTGCATTAGTTCAATCCATTTGTTTATTCTTTATATAGCGGGTAAAAGTGTACTCCCGTGTACAAAAATTATGCACGATATGAGTTTCGCGTTACGTTAGTCATACTTTTGGACGTGTGATGGACGAATTATATGTAAAAAAAAAACGCTTTTACCAAGTCCTCCGTTATGAGCCCGGCACGAACGGCTGAAAGACGATCATGCATGAGAAAAAATAGGGTATTATTTTTTTAAGTTGTACAAAGAAAAAAAGCAACCGACAATCGCATTATTACTGCCACATCGCACGCCTACTAAAACCAAGGTGTATGCTGATTATTGCACCTGCATTAATTGCTCTCCGCTTTTTTAGGACTTACTCTCTCTATTTACTCAGCTAGATCCACTTTACATTTTTATGAGAGTACAAAATGCAAGTATGCATGTATTGCATTATTAAAGTAGATTTTTTTCTGGATCTCTCCTTGTACCCCCATATTACTGAAGCTGTCATGCAGATTTTTTTTCCCGTTTGCTGATAAAACAACCAGCGAAAAAAAAACTCGTTCTGTCACCTTATTCTATGTGGGTAAGATTGATACTATTTTAATTGAGTGGGCTACCTACTCCCGGAAAAAATAAGTTGGTAGTACGGTGCTTTTGTAAGCTAATATTATTATTTGTGTATGCC
Organism: Dicranocentrus wangi; assembly: GCA_036850665.1. NCBI lineage: Eukaryota > Metazoa > Arthropoda > Collembola > Entomobryomorpha > Entomobryidae > Dicranocentrus > Dicranocentrus wangi. The sequence goes on along the minus strand of JAANSN010004707.1, from coordinate 7,912 downwards.
CCGCTGTCCACCATATACAGTGTAAAACAACACACTTTGCAGAGCCCGGTTAAAATTGATGATAGTAAATAAATGAAAATAATAATAAATATGTGATTGCGCCTCGTTCTGTCAGTCCGACAATCATGTATTCGAGGAGAAAAATTGTTGGCGAATTTCGTGCAGATTAAAAAAAATCTAGTGTGCCGTGCTCGGGTATTCAAAGAGTTTTTTGCGCCGTGTTGAGTGAGAGTAGTAGTCGTAAGAAAAATGAAAATGAATTGGTACGCTTGTTTCATGAGGTGACCAAGAAGAGAAAAATCTCATTACATTTTTTTCTCAAAGTATCACTGACACGAACAAAACGTATTTGTTCACTTGGTTAGCGCCTGCCTAACACTGCATGCCCTTTAGCATCGAAAGTCTTAAAATATATTATTAAAACCAAAGTTATGAGATCGGGGAATTTTTTCGTTTTTTCTCCAGCATTTTTATGCATAAAAAATAATATGCAATAAGACAAGTTAGAAAAATGTATATATTCCAGTGTACTTTTTTCCTGATAGGAGAAAACACGAGTTTTCGAAATGTCTCATAACATAAGTGAAATTACATAGCAAATCGTTTGGATGTTATCACATTTATTATGCTTTGTGGAACGAGGGTGGACCATTATTATTATTCAAGAAAAAAATAAGGATTTCCAGAGAAAAATATATATTTTTTTACTTATTTTTTTGTATCCGCATGGGTTCCACACTGGTGACCTTTTGAGTGGCTGCCCGCAAGCTATCATGATGACGGTAAGGAAACGCCTAATTCCTTAACAGTAGTAATAATTGGAGAAAATGACGAAAAATTTCAATTGGATAACTTGTCATATATGAGGATAGGTATATACACACTTATATGTACATCCATCCACCCTAAAAATATATATTTTCGATCGTGATTTTCTTGCTTGTAAATAATTACGGTTGCGGTTGACTGGATGAATGAGTAAGTGAATGAGCAGCATGATGTTTCCCGTAGTGTGCTCAGTTTTACGTGTTTCGTATAGTTTCATGTCATTATAAATATGTGTAACAGTTTGTATCAGCTCTCATATCATTCGAGACTTGTGCATGGTTCGGAAATTCCACATCTCAGGCAATTAATCACCAACAACATATATAGTTTAACCTCCAGAGAAAGAGTTTTGCTTTTGGTTTTGTATATATTTTTTCTACATATCCCATCAAGGTTGTGCTGCGCTTTCACCAGAAAAAAATGTACTCGATTTTGGGGAGAAAATGCTTATATGTGCATGAAACCGATGGGGAATAAATATGTGAAAATTCTTGTCGAAAAGCTACTTGAGCAAGGCATATGGTATAAAAGTCCTTCCTGCTAAGTATGTGATACATGTTGTGTGGGAGCATACACATACGTTTTTTGAGTTGATTATACTCTGAAAATCCTGCGTACCTACACAATTTTCATCAGAAAATTAAGATCGAAGAGTTTCCTTGTAATTATTTTATCCAGTTTGTGCTCTTTCATTAGGGAGCTGTGCTAAAAACCGCGAATAGTAGTACCAACTAGCAACATATATTTTTTAAATAATAGTAAAACACATCAAGGCACAATCTCAAAATAATGGTGTAATTAATTCATTCTCCCAAATGAATAAAAATTGTATAACGTGATCCTACCCGTTCATTAAAGTAAATATGGGAATGATACGCCTATACCTATTTCTGCAATGGATGCTTATTGAATTTTTGGGGAAATCAGCAAAGTGGAATAATCACGGGAGGTTGATCAGCAATCTGGATTTTATTGTGCTGCTCCCACCACAGAATCATAAAGTTGTCTGTTTTTACCTACTCTTCAGTAATTCTATAAATCTACTTAGCAAAAAGTTCCATATATTCAGAGCTGTACACGATTCGTTGATTCTACCTACACGATATGAAATACTAGGGGTTTAGAACATAACTAAACTAATAATAACGGAGCTGTACGTGACCGTGTCGATTCAAAGAGATGGACTGATTTTGTTATCAGTGATGGGCCCTTGCAAAAAATCTGTGAAAATCAAATCATACTTTGCCTACTATACCCTTAAAGCCAAAGCTACTACGCAAAATAATGTTTAATTCATTTTTGAGTTTAACTGTAGCCAATAAACCAATCATGAATTTTTAAGGGAATTAGCGCCACACAAATGCGCCATTGTAAAAGTAGATGATCTGAAGACTTGCAAAATTCCAATTGATATAGTTTCACACGCATGCATATGCATAATATAATATATTTTAGGTAAGCGTTAGGAATAGCAAGTAGCTAGCGCCACACAAATGCGCCATTGTAGTAGTAGATGATCTGAAGACTTGCAAAATTCCAATTGATATAGTTTCACACGCATGCATATGCATAATATAATATATTTTAGGTAAGCGTTAGGAATAGCAAATAGCATCCTATTTTTCCTAATAGCATAGCAGATCAGAAATGTTTTCGAACGCAAGGTTTTTATATTACCTACATTCGAGTTATGCAGTGCAGTTGTGATACGTTTATATTGTATATCTGGTGTGTATACGTATGGTTCGAATTATATACATAGTTAGTACGCAGCACTAGTAATTTTAAGGAAATAACGGCGTTTTTCTTCATACATCACACAATTTCCCCATTGAAAATGGTAATATTTTTGGGAGAAATTGCGATATTGTCGATGAAGCGCGTGCCTGCGTGTTGTTAATAACTTTTTTGTGAGTTGCTTCTGGGTTTTAGGGGTAAAAACCCAAAAATATCAAGCTGATATGCAATTCGAGGTTTGTCCATGACCATAATACACTTGTCGTAATATGAAGTTAAACAATACTTATTCCGCTGGTGGCTATAATATGTAAAACGTATAACGGGAATAGTGGAGCACTACGGCTGTTATCAAGAAGAGGTGGGAATGTCCATAACAAATCAAAAGATTAGAGGCGATTTGATGGGAAAGTTGTATGCTTAATGGGTTGCACGAAGTATTGTCATATAATCCATTAAAAATACACCCAGAAAACCACACACCAAAATCACAAATCAGGAACGTTTATTCCGTATTCCACCAACACTGTCATATGGTTTTTGCTGCCAATGCAATCCCCGCTCTGGAGTCTTGCATGTTTCCCTATTCATAATATCATAAACAGCACACTACTTACACATTAAGCATAAATATTAAAAATAGAAATCGAGTTTGCACGAAGTATTGTCATATAATCCATTAAAAATACACCCAGAAAACCACACACCAAAATCACAAATCAGGAACGTTTATTCCGTATTCCACCAACACTATGGTTTTTGCTGCCAATACAATCCCCGCTCTGGAGTCTTGCATGTTTCCCTATTCAACATATCATAAACAGCACACTACTTACACATTAAGCATAAATATTAAAAATAGAAATCGAGAAAAAATGGAGAAACAATCATACAGCAAAAATCCGTAATATAGAACACGTAACAAAAACTTTCCTAGTATTTACGGGAATTATAATGCTTTATTCATATTGGTACGTTCCTTGCGTTTTACTTTTCCAGTTTGGATCACGATTCCTGAACAATTCATTATTATTCTGGATAAAAAATTGTACTTGAACGCTTTTGTGGCTTTTGGCAAACATGAAAAGAATTCATCACTATTCGCACACGCAGGCTGGATAAAAAACCTAATTACGATTAGTATTTGAAGAAGGACATCAAACAAAACGAACGTCTCTTGTTGTGTTGTTATTTCTAAAAACTAATAATAAATGCAGACGAGCATGGTGAAGATGATGAATTGAAAGGGATAATAATTGTTGTGAATCAGTGCAGTAGTGTCGTTTGTACAGCAATTCCATATTTCTATTGCTATATATGCACCATGTACCTTACCCATGCAACTTTTCCCGCATTGCCCCTTCTGTTCTTTCACCCCTTCAACAACGTTGGTACCTAAGTATACACACCCTTAAAAAGCATTTTTTCCATAATGAAGTCCTGAATAGTTTCACGTCTGATATAAGACTTTTGAGCAGTATTACGTAATAACTCTCGTGATTGTGATTACCAAACAAAAGTCTCATAAACTACAAGGTTCTCCCCTCAAAAACACCCAGACATGAATGAAAAGCCAGATAAATTACATTCATCTTTCATGCATTTTATCAGTTTTTCATTGGCTCTATTGGCAGCTCCCACTTGGGCTCCTCGAGTACAATATACTACTGGCAAGAATGTAAGCACACTTCACACATGATTACTGATGTATGCACATATCTAATGTGTTTATCATTAGCATAAGCAAAGCGTATTACTGATTTTCTGTATACCCTTTTCGTCATAAGCATCGTATTTCGTATTGAGTTTGTGTGTAGCCATTCATGTTGTGTGAATTAGCCAAACTTGTGATGATGTGATGAAATTTTTAAGTGCTTCCCCAACCCTGTTTACTGCGGTTTTCACCATCTCCGTACAATATATCACGTAAAAAAGTATTAAAAATGTACTGATGTATGGACGCCCGCCGTGTTTCAAGATAAATATATTCAATTGCAATAAAGAACACATACAAATATTTTACCAAGCTGTCAAGGGTAAAGTCTATTCGTCCAGTATCTCTACCGTCCACTCTTTCTTTTTTTTCCCTGTGTCCACTTGATTCCACAAAGCGCCATTACATTCGCTTTCCTTTTTCTCAATAAAACACATTTTTAACAAGTGTATTAAACATTTTTCTTCTCGAAACGAGATCAGTTTTATGAATGCCAGGAAAAAGCTGCCAGCTGAAGAGCAAGTATCGTGGACTATGCAGTTTAGGAGGAAGAGGAGGTAAAAAAATAGTTTTTTGGTTGGTCTGTTGAAAAGGGCGGTGGAGCAGCATAATAGGCCATCATATTATTATCATGATAGCTAATATAATATGGATATGGGTAATAACTCTCAGAGAAAACGAGTCCCGTCATCATCTTTATGTACTCACGATTAAAGCAGAGCTATAAACCATCTCAAAAAGCAAAATCTAGTTTATTTTTTGCCATTGACGATTACAGAGCATGGGTTTTTGTATGCAGGCCCTGGCTTTATGACGAGACAGGCCCAACGTGGTATTTCCAGAGCTAGGAGCAAAAGCTGTTGAGTGAAAGAAAAACGAGTGAGTAGAGCAACAGCAGCTCTAGCTCACTTGGTTTGTACACATATGATTTGATGATGTGAATGTACTTACGGACAAACAAAACCGGGGAGAGATGATCGTCGTGTGGTTATGTCAGGCTCTCATAGTTAAATGCGGTGTGTGTATACATATACCCTACGTAAAAAATGGATACTTGTCTTGTTTCGAGCAGCTCCTGCATAATCAAGTAGCTTGATCTATAAAAGCTCTCTGTATAATGTAACACTGAATACAATAATATGTGTTGTGCACAGTCATCGGTTTCATGATCTCGTTCATGAAGGAAGACCATGATTCATTTTCTGTTAGTTCCCACACATCCGCTCTCTCTATATATCTCCCCAAGTTCCTTGTGGTGTGGCAAGGTGAAATGTTTTGGTAGTTGTAAATGGGAATTCAATAATAATATTATGCGTATATCCCTGTATAATAATTTATTATAGCAGAGTATTTACAGGATGGGGAGTTAACTTGGCAGACGACTCCTCATGAAGTGGTGTATAATGCTGCCTTAATCCAATCTGACTCAAGCGAGTTCACTATATATTTTTTTTATAAAAGTTTTGTATTTTTCGTCTATTAGGATTGAGTTGACAGATAGACAGGAAGGGGACACCCTCTCTTGTCTCAAAGTCTACGACTTGGTTCCGTTTTGTCTCCAGTAATTAGGTTAAATATAGATAACTGTCGAGATGTATAGGTATAGGTTTTGTGGGTTTTTTGTGGCATATTCTACAGGATTTTTCATATTCCCCGAAAAAATCTCTTCTTTTTTTTGAAGAATCTAATCTTCTTTCCGGCCCAATGAAACTACTTCATGCATGAGATGTATTTTGTTGTTGAATAACATTGGTGTTGGAATGGAGGCGAGGAGATGGGGAAACGGAAGAAGTGTGTTTTATGTCATGCAAAAAATTTATATATTGGTATGCTTTTATGCCTATATCCTTCCCACTTTTATAAGTTCTCACTCTCTTTTTCTGTGTGGCTTGTACCCGTTTTTTTCCTCCGAGTTGACTTGAGGTTGGCCCGTGATCATCAGCCAGCACACTGAACCAAAAGAACAACAGCAAAAAGAGGCAACAGAGAAACTGAGAAGCAACAGTGGTACCGCTTTCACAAGTGCCACACGGGATATGAGGTAGGTACGACACGACACTATGTGTGCACACAGAGATAGAGCAACATGTTTTTTTTTCAAGTTGATACTTGTCGCTTCCTTTTCCTAATGTTATGCGCACATACTAACAACAAACATTTGAAATTTGCAAATTTTGTTCGCAATCATGTCACCATTCAGTGGTTTTTAAAATAGTTAAATTCGCCTATTTTTGTTGCTGTCTGTGTAAATTCCTTGGTGTACATTCTTTTCAGTTTACGGTGATAATATCCCGACCAAAATATAGGATATTGTGGAGCTAGTGGAAGTGGAAGAGGAAAAAGAAATATTTCTTTGGAACTGATTAGCACATTACGTATCTTGTGTACGCATTATCAAGAAGGGGATTTATGCGTTGTAATTTTTTATAAAACTTGAGTTGTCTAAAAATCCTCTTGCATAATGCTTAAGATAGATGCCTTCTTAGCTTGCAAGAAGACGACACGTATCGTTTTCATATGGCTACACACAACAGAGCTATTTTTATTCGGAAAGTTATTAGAAGTGAATCATGCATGAGGTGCATATCCATGTATATACTGTCACTCCCATGACATTCCATTGCTAATTAAATCATCCTCCTTCCCTTTGTTTTATTTGTGAGTCGCATCCAAAAGCAAGCTTATTTTCAAATTCGTCGCCAAATCCAGATCACCTTTAGCTATAATGCATTGTTAAAGACATGCAACTGCTGTACACAAATTAGAAACAGCCGTGCTTACTCTTCTCTTCTTTAACATAAAGTCGTTCCATTTGTAATGTCACATCCTTACCTTTAGCTATAATGCATTGTTAAAGACATGCAACTGCTGTACACAAATTAGAAACAGCCGTGCTTACTCTTCTCTTCTTTAACATAAAGTCGTTCCATTTGTAATGTCACATCCAACATGGATAAATCACATATAATAAACAATGCAATATACATTACCGGGGGAATACATAATCAACCAAAATAATCTTCAGCAGTGGATGTACTGCTACGGTCATAAAAGAGTCAAAAAATGTGTTACATTAGCATAAACGCGTATCACATATCACATTAAATTAGTGAATGGTAATAGGAAAGGAGCCAAGGAAGCCACGCCAGCATAACATTTATCTTGTGCAGTCGATGTAACATTGTAACCGTAACTTTGCATAATGAAATGATCATTTGACTCAGGGTTTCTAATCCTAATTTAAACATAGCGTGGCAAAAGGAAAGAGGAGTGTGCATTAAGTCAAGCAGTTTCCCTTCTCTGATTACTCCACGTATTTAATACCAGGATTGTTTCCAGTCTAGACAGATTTCACCGACGACGGTTCCTCTTTTTATGTTGACTTTTCTCAAATTTTAAAATGAAATGGAAAGGACAGGACAAGGGAAATTAGCGGGGACCCAGCCCACTTCACCATTAAAGCTGCCATACTTCCTAGCTCGTTTCAGCTCAGCTAATGAACAAATAGTCCGACATTTTTCACATGTCACTAGGTATATCGTTGATGTAGCTCAACATTGCGCTCTCCAAGATAGTGCTTTTAGTAACTTTTTGCTAATTTTGTAGTCAAATTAAAATCACTATCAGGATGAG
>JAANSN010004706.1:0-14277 GCA_036850665.1 Dicranocentrus wangi | reverse complement strand
AATGACACTTCTTCTCACCCAAGGCACAACTCTGATTCACAAATGCAAGCTGCTCTGCGGGCCTTGGATAGTCGCCATGCTCCTTCTCAAGGAGTTGTACGAGGGACGAACCATCCAGGAGCTGACATCCCCTCTTCCAAAAGCAAGAATGACCACTTTCCCGGATTTGGTGGAGCATGAGGTGACCATCTATTCAGATCAAGTTTCGGGATCTAAAAGGGGCACGCTGGTAGGGAAAGGGAACATGATAAAGGCGGTCGCGGGGTGGAACATTTTTCAAAAACACATCAGGTCGGAAGGCCTTCCCCTCAACTGGACCATAACCCTGCTGGATGCCTACTTGAGGATCGACAACTACGGCAGGTTTAGCAATCCAATGACAACGAGGCTACTCCAATCCGTGTATCGACCTGCTGGAATGGAAGAGCGAAGAAGGATGTCTGAAGTAGGATATTATCTTGGGATTATTGCAAAACGGGGAAGGAGTGCGCACGCAAATGTACATCACAAAATTGTGGAGTTGTACCGCGGGCTGGTTAAAATGGGGATACCCAAGGGAGACATTTCTGTGAGCAAGCAAGGTTTTGGAAGCACCTTTCGCAATTTTCAATTCCGAAATGTTCCAATGCCCACAGGAGTATTTATGGCGAGGTGGCGATCCCTGTTCCACTCGGGGATCGTTGATTTATGGGAAAACTGGCATGAGAGGGTTTCCACCTGGAACGACACGGTGAGCAGCGCAGCCTCCCCCACCGCCGCCGCCATCCACCAACTTCCTCAAAAACTTTCATTGAGGGATAACGTTGTCGTCGTGTTTTACATGTTGGCCTCCCTTTTGCTCACCTGTAGCCTCGTATTTGTAGCGGAAGGGTTGCTATATGCTAGAGAAGCCCTCACTCAAATATTTGAAACCGTGGTCATTATTTTAGAGGATGTTAATGAGCCCAAGGATGTTATCGTACGCCGGAGAGTCTTATTATAAGAAAAAGCTCACTCCGCTCAACGCAAAGCTCAGAATCACAAATCACAATGCTTCCGCTTGTCAACAACAGCACAAGAGCGCGTCAAGGGTGGGTTGCCGGGTTGACTTTTCTGAGTGAGCTCTGTAAAATTACAAGATTAAGTTAATACTTTCACACTGCTGACACACGGGAATTAAATGAAAGGGTCCGATGGTGGCGGTGGCGGGGAGAAAACTAGCGTAATCAAACAATTACATTCGTATAACAGCCCATAATATTTGTTGAATCACTTCGTTCGGGAAATTCGCCCGGAATATATACTTCATTTAATTTAATTTTATAACTAAACGCTTGTTTTTAAACTCCGGTGGTGTCCGAAATGTGTTTAATTATTATGTGCCATGTGTACATGGTACATTATAAAAACAGGAGAAAAAAATCTATATTAAAATGTCTGTCCCGTGTATCTGGATTTGGATATCTGTCTATCTGTTGGTTTCTCTTCTGCGCGATAACGCCAGTATGCTTCAGCCGATTGACCCCAAACTTGACATAAGTTTGTTGGCTACTACTGACGAACCATATTGAATTTGAGCCAAATCGGTCAAAGGTCAACCCAAAATTCAAGTATATGTCAAAACGACACAATGTTTTATTGTAATCACGTCAATGGAATAAGGAAGACAATATAAGATAATTGAATAACTTGACCTGGGTCAGAGGTCAAGTCAAAGGTCAATCCAACAAATTGTATATCTTCTAAGCTAATTGCATTTCTTGAATTCTGACAACGCCAATGGATGACTAATGACTAAAGACCAAAGAAGATAACTGAGTAACTTGACCTAGGTCAGAGGTCAAACCAACAAAAATGCAATACATTCTAAGCTAATTACATTTCTTGAATTTTGACAAACGCCCAATGGCAAATAAAATTCTAACTAACTAATCTAATTTAACAACTTGACCTTTGACCTGTATTAGTACGTACATGGCACCTCACTCATCTGATTACAGATTTTATTTATTAAGGCAAGGCCTGCCTCTAGTAATTGTCTAGTTCGCAATGCAGAGCGAAAGTCAAGTCCGTTGAGAAATGCGACGCAGTCGTCCCAACCTATTATTTCCCGGCACGCGGCCATAAGGAAGCTCTGCAATCACAACCGAGCCAAAGAAAAGGTATCCACATAATATAAAGTGCTCATTCTCAAGTACCCTAAGCACCCTGCCAACCTTACGACACGTGTAGTGCGTGTTGATTTGAATAAACCATTCGGCACCTCCACCCCCACAATAATGGGGGTACCCCGCACAGCAAAGTACTATATACCCAGTAGGGTCAAAAATCCAAAAAAAAATATGCTTGTTTGTACTACTCCTGGAGGACTGAGCACTGCAAAGGGTTAATTGGGCACTTTAGGTCAGTTCTTGTCATTATGGTGCAAGGATGACATATGCATCCATGCATTCTAACTGGGCACTTTTTGACAGCTTTTTAAATTGGACATACGTATCTTTGAATCTGTTGAGCCTGCTACAGAGGTCTGAGTCTTTCTAAATGGATTTGCCCATTTTTCAGTAATGGGGAACAAATTGTCACATATGAGCCAGAATCCCAACTCTTCACTTTACAATAAATATTTCCAATATGTTCCTACTATTAGTCATTAATCACGTGCACGAGTCACGCAAGGAGTCACGTCAATGGGATGGCAAAGCTTGTAAGAAACTGAGAAAAATGAAATAAATAAAATATCAACTTAACTTCTGGGTAAACGTTAGTATAAGGAATTGTAATGCTCGAAAACAGGATATCTAGAGCGAGTCGTAAAATACCTTTATTTTTTATGTATATAAAATTCAGAAAAACAAAAATCCCAAGACAATTTTGCTGGATAAACTAACCTCGATAAAATGAAATTGAAAAAAAATTTATATAAACGTGAGCTATATACATTAATACATTCCTTTCTTCTCCTTTTGCTTTTACAATTTTCTTTATTTTCTTTTTAAATTTAATTCAACAATTGATTTTCCAGTTTGATACAGTAGTCACGTCGTTTACCTCATGTGAAGTAAGACCACGTAGCATCTGTATAATATCAAAACGAGCGAAATTGTGGGAGAGGCAGGGGAGGACTTTCTGAACGTGTAGTCTAAGATTACATACTTGATGTGCCAAACCAAATATTTCCCCAGCGTTTACTAATTCACCATTGTTTCCTCGAACTGTAAATTCCGTGTGATTATGATGACGCACGAACGGAGGTTTTTTGCATATACAACACAATCCACTTTCACAACGTCTTTGTCCGTCGGATGTCATTACCATTCTGCTTTTATATGTTTGTAATTTTGGCATGTATTTGCAAGCTAAATATATCATAGTTTTCACAAACATGACATCAGCGTCGGAACCGTCGTAAACTCCAAACTCATGTACTTTCTGTTCGGAAACGACAACGTAGCTAAAACTACAAGGTTCTAAGGTGGCGTCACAACCCCGAACTTTTAAGTTTCTTAAACTTTCAAAGTCAAAAAATACTTTAACTGCTCTAGGGAGGGAATATTTCCATATTTTAACCTCTTCACCATGTCCCTGGCGGTGGAATGAAAGCTTTCTGGCTCCGTAATTTTTACATTCTTTACTATGCTCGTTCCGTCTATCTTCATTTCGAAAAGCACAGAGACAATAATAACAGAAATAACGTCGATGATTCCCGTTTGACATAAATGCAGAAAAGTCGAACAGAAATAACCAGTGAGATTTCCCTTCTTCTTGATCATAATAAAGAAGTAGGTCAGCATGATAATCTTTAACCTGCTTCGTGATGTAAACTGGGTATACGTCATCGTTAAAGCCGAACGCGTTTACAGAAATATCCTCGTTTTGTCGTTCAAATTTAGGAAGATCGTCCACCGACACTTGAGCAGGAATTCCCGCAAAATTAATTAAGCTCTTATTATTTTCTCGTATGAAATCTGCACAGCTAGGAAGTCTTTCTACATCTCGTTTTCGAGAAAGTCCCAATCTTTTTGGAATTATACAGTAATTAAAGCAATGTGTGTCCACCGGTGGTGAAGCTACACCTCGTCTTCTTCTTAGTGGTAGTGGTAGAGGAATTTCTGACCCACCGCGGAAGGGAGAGTATCTGGCAATGTTCAGATAAACTTTTTGAATATCAATTAAAGACCAGCTTGAGCCTATTTCCGAAAACATGTTCACTTGTTGGATCAATTCATTCAGACAACTCTTTGAAAGCAGCAAAATGTTTCTTTGGTTCAATAGAGTGTGAAAGCTGCTATTGAAGTATTTGAGTATTTTTCTTTATGTACTTGTGACAAAATGTCCAACATTACACTTTTTATACCTATTTGGAATTTCACAGATTGGAAGCCTGTCAATATATGTGAAACTAAGGTATAAAAATTTAAATAGTTTACTCGAAAAAGTTCCTCGATACTAATGATAGTTTCCTCTACGTCCAAATCATAGCTTTGCGCAGTTTCCTCTAATGCCGTGTTGGTTCTTCTCCAAGGTGAAGGAACGAAAGAAAGCAAAGGTCCCTACCAAATTGAGGAACACAGATGTGATGTTCAAGATTGTCATATTGCAAGCATGACGGACATTGATGGATTGTGGCAAGGTGGCGGTGGTATGCTGGACTTTGGTAAAAAATCCTACCGCACAGTAGACAGTGCAGCTGAAAAATAATACAATATGCTAATAGTATGATGGAATGTGTTGATAGCATATTTAAAAAATGCAAGTTTCATCTCTCTGAATCGTGTTCGTCGCTCCATTGTGGAACAAGGCGACTTGTGACTAAGTTGTTTTTTCGAATTTGCTTTTCCTTGTGCAGATAATTTATTTAGGACTAAACCTTAGAACTTTCCGTTCTTCCGTCCAAAAACATACTAAGCCCAGCATTCAATATTGTCATAGTATAAAATGTTTGTGATGTATATAAAAGTAGAAAATGGTGCTCGTAAAGCTAGACATTAAGGTAATACAAATTTGACGTAAGTCTAAGGAAGAATAGGAAAAAGCTATATTGAATGTGGTTATTTAAGCAGTTTGTTGATGTAAAGAACAGGTACGTGGCACCATAAGCTTTCCAGAAGTCGGTGGGTGGCGTCTGGAATAGAGTTTTCCACAACTCCGTGATCCACATCTTTATCAGTAGAATACAAAATTAGTTTGTTGCGTGAGTTTGTTGTATTAAAATAAGTTCGCAAGAGTATGTACCTTTCTTGTCCCTGTCGTTATTCAAGTCTACCAAGACTGAAATCAACTGTAGGTATTCTTTCATTTGAGAAGCAGTTGGTGCAACGCGAGACATATCCAACTTCTCAAGTCCTATCTCCACTTGGCATTGGGATTTAGCCGCATAAAACATATGAGAATCTACAGACAAGTAGGGTTTCTTCAAACAAATTCTTTTTTCGTTTTTAAAAATATTTGGAATAAATTTTTATAATATACCATTAGCCATCCGCCTTATTATCCGCATCTGTATGGTATGCATATCACATGCGTAAGATGAGCATATAAAGTACTTTCTATATTCACACCTGCACCGTGTTTAGGAAGTCACTCCGTGTTTACATGTGAAAAGAAGCGTGGGTAAACACGCTCTCTCGTTCGTCGATTCCTCTTGCGCGAACATATAAATTTGTAAATTTTGATAACAAGAAAAGTAATGAAGTTTCTGCCGATGTGCTGTTGGAAAAGGTCTGTTTCCACTATTTTTATGGTGTGTTGTGTACGAATATAAAAAGAAACTTGGGTTGGAGAAAATTTGAATCTTATTTTTATTCGAAACTTAAAATTGTGAAAACCATCACTGGCTAAATCGGAAGGTCATACAATGGTAAGATGTTGTTTTAGTGAATTATTTATTTTTGCATATTTTTCAAAAGGACGTCGAATTCCCAAAACAACGACACCATCACCAGAGGACATCAAAACAAAAATGGAAAGTCTGAACTCTGGAGCCTTCGGGCGTAATAGGAATTGGACGAAAGACGCGACTTCCACAATGTATGTCCAAAACACTAATATTCTGTTCAGCTTTTTCCATGTTCCAATAAGAAGTATGCATTTATAAGACGTACGTATAAGAGTAATAAGACATACATATAATTTGTTTGGGGTGTGAATCTCACGCAATATTGCAATCGGCCTTGCAAGGCCGTTTGGAGGGAACAACCCTCCAGAACAGTGGCTGGCGGAGCCAGTTTGACTAAACCCTCCAAATCACTCCTACTCACTAGTATTTCAGTTTTTGATTACCCGATTGATATCGATATATCTTTAATTGGCTCAACGCCAACCAAGAATGGGTCACATGCTTGATGAGCTCTGTTGGAAATCCCAAAGAGAAGAGATGCAAACCCCACACATAGTAGTAGAATTAGCGACGACATTATAATTAATAATAATTCCGACTAGCTCTTTCGCAGAATTCTGTTCTGCGCTGTTGTTCTCTAAACTTTTTAATTTCAGGGAAAAAACTCTTCCACAAGGGAACACAACACGCAGGTGACGATTCAATCCATTTATTTTATTATCAGTATTTTTTAATCATTTTGACGTAACCATATTTATATCCCTAGTTGATGCTCATATAATTGAAAATTGTCAAATGCAAAATTGTGGTTTTTGTAAATGCAATTATTAAAAATTAGTAAAAGTTATATGCAAAAACAGATTTCCTACAACACTGCGACGTAGTCCATTTCATCCCAAAGCGCTTTTAAATTTGAAAAGGAGGGGCGTGCCGTTGGATCCGCCTCCCAACACTTTTTCATGATGGAGTACCTTTTTTGGATAAAAAAATGATAATAGCTAGAATTAAGTATATTGCATATCCCCATACTAAAAATGGGGATTTTTCTCCTACATGAAATCCGAAATCTCTAATTAATTACTTGTTCTTCTGGTCATATTTTGGTGGGCCAAGTCGAAGACCCTCATCCAGCCGGTCAACCCAGCTCACATCCCATGACATTCCAGGATATGGCAAGTCACCTAAAAACATTTTTGTTTTTGTAAATGTATCTATCGTTTAAGCAAAAAAAACCATGCCTCGTGCTCCAAAATTAAAAATTCACTCCAGACGTTTCACTCAGTATTATTTTTCCACGTTTTATGTCGTGCCTCCCAACCTAAAGAAAAAATTTCCCATAGCGTAATCCCAAAGGACCACACATCCGTCTTCTCATTGAACACCAGCAGACGGAGTGACTCTGGGGAGTTCCACCTCCACGGAATCGGCTCCTTTTGAGACTTCACGTAATCCTCGTAGTTGTACAGCTTGCGGGATAGTCCAAAGTCGGCAATTTTGGCCGTCCTGGCGGCCGTCAGTAGAACATTCCGTGTGGCCAGGTCCGCGTGCACAACCTGGTAAAAAAACAAATCCGAAAGGAAATTAGTTTTTTAAGTTTTAATTTAAAAAAACCCCCCTTGTTTTTTTACAAAAAAATACAACTTGAAAATTCATTCAACATATTTTTTTTTTTACATGTTTTGAAGCCAAATACTCCATCCCACAAATAATTTGAGTGGACCATTTTTCCAGATCCGAATAAGCTACTGAACACATTCCAGGCGTCGTAATTTGAGCAGCAACAAGGCCACCTCCTTCCTCTGCGCTTAAACTGGTGGAAGCTGATGAATTGCTAATGAATGTGGCTTGGAGTGACTTGGATCTGTCAATTTCCTGAAGGAATTTGTTCAGCGAGCCAAGAGCACAGAATTCAGTAAAAACGAAGACTCTTCCTGGAGAAATAAAAACACGAAACATTACATCATTCATTGCCCAATTTGCAATCATCAAATGTATACAAAAGTCGTTGTATGTAAATATATTAATTATGATGCTCTACTACAGACCAGCTTGCAATTCCGCAGTATGAGCGCCCGCAATTCCCAAAATATACTCGTGGTTTCCAACATACGACATGATTTTGATTTCAGACAGCAGTCCTCTCAAGGCAGACGCAGGAGAGGTGGGTTTCGTCGTTTTCACTGCCACCTGGAACGCCACATTCCTCACCCTTAATGTTCCCCGGAATACTTGTCCAAAGGCTCCCGATCCAAGAACGTCTTGATCGTCTAACAAAAGTTGGAAATAGAAGTAGTTAAGTTAACAATAATTAGTTATACTTTAAAAATAAAAAATAAAATTAATAAATAATAATAATAATTTTTTGCCAATTTCAAATGATCCCGACGGGATTTCCAGCCGTTGGTCATAAGCTCTATTATTAGGAATTTTTATTATTCCTCCGGAAGTTCCTGGTTGAGTGGAAAGGTCTTCAAGTCCGCCACCATCAAAGAATCCCTGAATCTCGCTCTTTGTCAGGGTGTATATCCTCTCTTGCTGTTTTCTCACAACCCTTTTATGGAGTAATAATGCGGTTGGGCCGCCTACGATCAGTAGTAGCATTCCTGTGCCGACAACTAACAATATCACCGTTAGACTTTCCATTTTGGACACGGCTTCATCTTCATCCCTGTCGATTTTCCTTTGTTGCTCCTCCAGCAGGAGGTTAAGGACTGCAAATCAAATCATAACTCAAAAAGCCAGAAAAGGAAATTCCTATTCCATAATTAATTTGCTTACTTACCATCCTCCTTTGATTCAAACACGTAATCCCCGGCGTGACGGTACGAGGAGTCATTATTGTCGACCAGTTGCCACCACCCGAATCGCTTCCCTGGTGTTTCCCGGTTCGGGTTGTCAAAGGCCTTGGACAATATGACGGTCGTGTTTGATCCTCCGCCGTAATTCGTCAATCTCCTTCCAAAAGTCCACCAGAGCGGAAAGACTAGTTTGTCCAGAGGTGGAGGAGGAGGAGGAGTCTTCTAACCATGTGGTTGGCCATCCCGACAAAATCCCTAGCTCCATAACCTCCTCGGGGCTAAAAACAGCAGCCATCTTTGATTTGAACGCCTCAAAATCAGCGACAAGTTTTTGGGCGAATCGAACCGCTCCACCTTGGAAATCCTCAAATGATGGAAAATATTCCAACATGATGTAGTCCACAAGGAAGGCGGAGGAGGACGACGGAACCTTATTTTTTAGTAAATAAGTTATGAAATTGGATGCCCAGACGAGTTCACCAGCTGCTACAATCCCAATCTGATACTTAAATGAGATCGTCATGTCAGGAGGAGCAGGTGACTTATGATTGTTCGTGTTCTTCTGGTGGGCATATGTCAGCCCGGCCATCACACCGTCCAGCTCCTCGTCGCTGGTCTCCACCAGCTCCTGGAGGTCGAGCAGGAGGAGTTGAACAGTGCCTGGATAAATGATATTTGCTTCGTCCGCTAGTTGTTTGACTCTGTCAAAACTTGCTGAAAAACCATTTCCGGTGGTGGCGGTGGTATTGGAGGTGGAGAGGGATCGGTGGCGGTCCAATTTAAACTGCATGATGAGTTGGAGGGGCGGTACTACTGCCTCTTCCGGCGCTTCCGTTGGTGGTGAGTAGTAATCCCTGTTGAAAAGGGCGACTGCAGCAGGAATGTTGAGCACGTGGGCATCTGCAAATATGAATTAACAAGGGAATGCTATGCTGGTGGTAACAAAAATAACCCATATTCTTCTTACCAGGTAGCTCATCCGAGACGGCTGGCATCAGGATGATGCTGAATTTCGAGGAAATCTTGGATATCAAAATAATCAGCTCTTCAGTGCTGTAGTAGTTGCTAACATTGTCCTTTTTAGATAAACTGGGATAGAGGAACACTCCAGTAGTCTGGCGACTAAAGTTTGTGCCCTGCCACGCAGAATATATATATAGAATATTGGATATCAAAATAATCAGCTCTTCAGTGCTGTAGTAGTTGCTAACATTGTCCTTTTTAGATAAACTGGGGTAGAGGAACACTCCAGTAGTCTGGCGACTAAAGTTTGTGCCCTGCCACGCAGAATATATATATAGAATATATTTGAAATTTAAAATATATATATATGTATATATATACTACTACATTTTTTTACCACTTGGCTTGGCGAGCTCAAAAAGGGAGTAATGGAACGAGAGCGAGCCAGTGCAATTTTTTCCTTTTCTTCAAACTGCTCTTCCGAACTGATGATGCTTTGATGATGATTAGTAGTAGTAGTAGTAGTGGCATTATTTGCCTTTGGGAGGACAAGTCGCCACCAGCCCGTGGTTCGAAATGGGAGTCGTTTCCCAGGATTGTCAAAAGCTTCATATAAAATCACACTGGAATTGTAGCCCACTGCCCACTCATACATTTCCTTCCAGTAGACCACCTGGTTTGCAAAATCCTCCTCCTCCTTCACCGTTCCATTCCATCTGCTTGGCCACCACGTGGAAAAAGCTAATTTCGTTCCAGCATCTCTACTACCGTATCCATTTATTCCCTTGGAGCAGTCTTCAAACTGTTGGCGCACATCCCGACTCCAGGTCTTCGCCCCAACCTGAAAGTCCCCCATGGTTGTGTCCAGCTCGAAGAGTATGACGTGGAGCAGAGGCAGAATGGGAAAGAGGTAGTTTTCCAAATTGAACTTGTCTCGGCAAACTCGGAGCGGGAGGGTGAGTCCCAATTTGTAGCGGAATGAGAAGTTGTTGTAGCCGTCGTCCGCCGCCCGCTCGTCATCCCCCTCTAACGCCAACCTACTTTTCAGGTGGGACAACAGCTCCACTGACGCCGACTCCAGTTTAGGCCTGTGAAGGAGGAGGAGCTGGACGGAGCCGGCGAAGATGAAATTTGCTTCGTCAGCCATTCTTTTAGCCGAGTTGAAGCTTGGCTGAGTAGTTGTATCCCATCCTGAGTGGTCGTCCCACTTGAACTGCATCATCAGTGAAAGCGGGGTTTTTTGTTCAGGGGATTTGTGGTTTTTGTTAAATTCCGCAACGGCTCTGGGAATTTCTAGGGTATCACTGGTGGCTGAAAAGAAAGTAGATTGAAAAAACAAAAAAAAGGTTAGATGACTTCGATTTTCAGGGTTTTTTGTGACGTGCGTTGGACACTCTCATTCACTTATGGGGAACGTGATGATTATATACCTGTATAATTAGCATAATTTGGCTCAATTGGTCGCATCAGTATGGTTCCAAATTTTGAAGAAATCGTTTTAATCATGATGGTTATTTCGTCCACAGAGTAATTGTCACTCGCGAGGGTCCCCGGTTTCGACGAGGACACCTGGGGATCAAACCACACCCCGAAATGTTTTCCACTGAACCGTTGATTCTAAGGTTACAAAATTAGAAATTTTGTTTGATTTAATCCATTTTATTTATGATGACCTTTAGTCCCGAACCGTCGTTCTGGACCAAACTATCTTCTGTTAAGTGTTTTAAGTGACATTTATCCCCTCAAACTATATATTACTCATGACTCATGATCATATGCAAGGCGGATGATGATGTGTTTGTTAGTTATACTTGTTGCATTGCAGCTTACGCCACGTAAGTACAAGACTAGTTCCATGCACTAGTGCACATGCGAACAAAGTGACTCAGTGAGCTAGCAACTCAGTGCCCTAGTGAATAGAAGCAGATGCACCTACTCAGCCCAGTTCTCGCACTTCTTCCCATCTATATACCACCATAATGCCTACGTACATTATTGCTCCAATACCATGAATGACATGTAGCTAGCAACAGCGTGTAACTTCGCACTGCAAACCGTTTTAATTGGCAATCCCTACCTGTCAAGTTCAACCCGGTTTTTCCTCATCATGATTATCCCAGATTTACCCAATGCAGCCGAGTTAGCAATAATGCCTCTGGTAAGTTCTGTATAAATTAAATGCTAGTTCCAGCCATCATCTTCCTATGGAATTTTCCATCATTACATCAGCCCTTGTTTCCCGCCGGATTTCTCCAATTATTTCTGATATAATGTTTTAAGTATAAAAACGTATTTTATTTTATAAAAAAATATTTTACGTGCGTCTATGATGGCGTTAATTCGGGATATATAAACCCCGAAGTCTTCCATGAATGTTGTGTCAGTACTTGCTTGATTGTTACTCGTTTCGGATCTTTAAATAAACTCATGTCCATTCTCAACCCGAAGGTCCTGGGTCTTTTCTCATTATCAACCCGTATAGCAGCATCAGCATTGCAGTACCCATTTTAGTACCAATCCGTCAACCCTCGTATTCATAAGAAATAATCCATAATAATAATCCGACTCACCTTCAGATATACCTCCTCCTTGGTCTCAAATTTGTAGTCTAGCGCATCCCGGTATGAGACTTGGTCGTCAACAAGGCGCCACCATCCAGCGGTCGCTAGCCTATGGCCAAGCCCACCCAGCCGGTACGGATTGTCAAATGCCATACCCAATATTGCCATTGTGGAGGTCCGCTCCGCCCATTCGTTCATCCCTCTCCAGAAGAAGCCAATGTCAGATGGCTGGGCAAAGACGTCTTTAGGACCAGACACCCAAACTGCTCCAAATCCAATTTGAGCCTTAAAGCCCGGAACGGCAGAGGAGGTCAACTTGAACTTGCAGTTATCCATCAGGTCTGTCAGAGTTTTGAGTGTTGGGTCCACCCCCGAGCGGAAAGCTTTGGGCCTCGGATTCTTGTGGAAAATAACAAGATCCAGCAGGGGAAGAATGGGAACGAGATATGGCTCCAGTCGGGTTCTCGATGGTCCACACTCGTCGAACGGCAGGGAGGCTCCCAGCTTGTATTGAAATTGAAACTCGGAAGATGAAGATGATGATGGCTCGTTGATTTTCGTGAGGGCATAAGACAAATAGTTCAAACTTGCGTTAAGTGTGTCCCTGCTCAAATCCCAGGTCGAAAATAGAATGGTGCGTACCGTGTTTGGGAATATCGAATTTGCCTCGTCGGCCAACGCCTTGACCAGTTCGAAACTCCCGAACCCATTGGTCTCCCAGTCGGGCCTGAACGGCATTAATACCTCAAGCGGGACCTGGTCCGGAGCTCGGTGGTCCTTGTTCCATGTTGCAACTGCCTTTGCTATCTCTTTAATATCGTGCCCTCCAAAAACATAAGTTTACAAAGTTTCTTTATAAAATTCAAATGACAAAATTGGGAACATGTTTTGATTTGGTTTGCCTTGTTTCACCACCTGGCTTCTTGTGTGTTCCATTGCTAATGGGTTGGATGAAGATGTTCCGAAACTGTGAGGAAATGGTCGAGATCATCACCACCAACTCTCGAACCGAGTACCTGTCCTCGCTATAGCGCGGGCCGGCGTCGTGTCGATTAACATACGGTTCGAAATTAACCCCAAAGTACTTTTGGCTGAAATTAGTATTACTACTACTACGTGCCTCCTGAAAAAAGTGGTTAAAGATTATAAGATTTTTAAAGATTTATAGACAACTAACCACTAGGATGATAAATATAAATAATGGAGAATGGAACTATGGATTGGATATATGAATAAAAAATAATGTAACAAAAAAATATAATTTAAATTAGACTCACATTATTATACCGAATTGCTAATGATAATGATAGCACAAAAGGTACTATTAATAATAATAAAACAGAATTTTGGAATGGAGGACGTTCCATTTTTTTAAAAAAAATCCTGATATGTAGTAACTCTGAAGAATTTGAAATTTTTAAACGAAATTATTTTCTTCAAAATGTCACCTTGTTTTGACTCAACCGACAATCCACTGCATATAAGAACAGTAAAAAGGAAAAGCTAACTGTATTTATACAAATTATTCCAACCAGTCAGATTTTCCAGTTTGACGACAACAACTGACGTTAAATACAATATTCCGAGATATTTGAGTAAAATCCCAGCTAATGTAAATCTAATCAATCGCAATCGGTACAAATACAAATTTCATACAATTTTAGAAAGAACGAGAGCATTGGCACTTTGGCAGGTTACCGACCGCGTACTAGAAAAGATCGTCATAGTCGTAGCTGATTTTTTTATGGAAACCCCAAAATACTTTCTAGCCATATCCTCTTGGAATTTTTTAACTTGCCAGGAAAAAAAACCACTTCACAGTTGCTTCCAAATTTTTTTTCAAGAGTAGTAGTGGGCCGATGAGGACGTGAGTGGAATGCAATATATATAAGGATAAATTTATCCCAAAAAGTTTCCAGTATAGCGGAAATACCTGAGTACCTCTATATAACACAGGAACAAGGAAAATTATATAAACATTTTTGAGGACATATAATACGAGACTGGGTGGTGAAACCCCACCAGGGGTGGAATTTCTTTCAAAAGTCACGCGAGCAGGATTTTGGGGACCCAGATTTCCCGGAATTGGATCACCTTAAAACCCCGGAAATTTGACAGAAATTTCGAAAAGTTTCGAAAA
>JAANSN010004705.1:0-14277 GCA_036850665.1 Dicranocentrus wangi | reverse complement strand
TGAGGTCTAGGCTTGTAGCATTGCTTACACCACTCAATACGTGGATTGTGGCTTAACACACGTTGAACAGTGGAAAATGAAAGATTTTGGGGGGGGAATTTTTACGTATTTGTCGAAATGGGTACTAGCCCATAGTGGCCAAATTGGTGATCGTGTGTTCGTGGTAAGGCTTCAGAATGTCTTGCCAACCACCAGGATTGGATTTGGATAATACTGAGTCACACCTCTCAAGTATTTACCCATTGCTGCTTGCAAGACTCCCAGAAAATTCACAATGTGACCTTTATTGGAGCAACAATTCAATTTGGAGTATTGAAAGCCAGTCAAATGCACTCCTGTTGGCATTTTCAAGTTTAATTTAGTTATTGCCGAGCTGAAAACTAACGTTACAACGCTTTCTGTACTCCAATCCAACTCAAAAATTCGAAAAAAAGATTTCAGAATTCGTTATTACTTGGTTTTTGATCACCCATTTTTTGTAAAATTTCGGTATTGAAGGAAGTACCCGGCCAAAATCAAAAATATTTTGGTAGTAGGTATCCCTTTGGAGTACAAACTCACTTGCCTGAAATGGGCGAAATCCGTCGTATTATTTCTAGGTGAATGAATATTTATCCCTTATTACATGGTTTCTGATACCACTGTATTTGTTAAAGATATGTTTATCCAAATTAACACCTGAATTCCTTAGGTCCTCTAAGTAGTCCCCTTGGACTATCCGCCATTGGTCAAGTGTCATCAACCGATATCAACTCTGATTGGCCCAACATAATGTATACAGTGTCCAGCCTGGGTCTGTATGAAGGTCTTCCCCGAACTTTAGACGAGATTTTTGGCACTGGTAGACTAGCAAGAGACTTTATAACAGAGGATACCGGTAGCGATTCTCATGTCGTTTTAGTGTCCCTCACACTTCCAAGAAGTAGGGGCTACATCAAGTTAAAAGACAATAACCCCAGAAGCAAACCCATTATCAACCCGAGATATTACAGTGACCCGGAACAACAAGATATTAAAGACATGGTGAGAGGCATTCAAATAATTGTGAATATGTATGAGAATACAACGTCTCTCCAAAAACTGGGTGCTCGCCTACCCCCCAGAAATTTGCCTGGGTGTGAACATTACCCACTGAGGAGTGAGGCATATTACGAATGTTACATAAAAACTGCCACCATGACTCTTTACCACCCTTCTGGAACATGTAAAATGGGACCACCTCAAGATCCAAGCTCTGTGGTTGATTCGCAATTACGGTGAGCTGGAATTTTAAATTGGTATAGCGTTTTGCACAGCAAAGGGTAAGCAATCAATAATAAATCGATCAAATTTAAATTGCAGAGTCATTGGTGTTGAAGGTCTCCGGGTGGCTGATGCATCAGTGATGCCATTCGTCATAAAGTAAGCAAACGCACAAGAATTATGTTAAGTAAGTATGAGTTTACTGACTGTTCTTTAAAAATACGTCCTTTTCCTCGCCCACCACAGTGCCAACACAAATGTGCCAACTATAGTAATTGGGTGAAATGTGTGCAGATATGATAAAAACGACGTGGGATATAGTTTAGGTGTGGCAAATTTTTCCACCTTGCAGTTCTGTGTTGTTTGTTATTTGCCATAAGTATTAAATCAATAAACGATTAGGTAATTAAGATCTTCTATTATGCAAGGTATACTTACTGGTCATTGTTATCATTCTAGCTCCTCCTAATCTTAACTATCTGTATTACGGCACCGTAACTTGGTTAAGCGAGTGCTGGCTGAGGTTGTGCATAGGCTGTCCTATATTCTAGATTAATTGAATTAGTTAATCCCTCTAACAAGTGACTAACAAAAGTTTTGCTGTGATTACAATAAAATCTAGTTTTCTGTAAATAAAAGAAGTGGAATTCAGTGCCAATACTGGCTTGCAATAATTATTGACATATTGCTGGGGTGTGTTGTGTGTGGCGAGTGTCTGCAAAAGAGTTATTGTTATGATAATCTTTATACATACTGCCGTATAATTTTGCCGTTGCAGGTGGTATTACTGTTTTTATTTTAAGCTAGTGCGTGCATGCATGCCTTTTGTTTCTTGGTTTAGGCTTTGTAAGGTGGCTTACTTCCTGCGTTCGTCAAAATTGAGCTAAGATCCTACGTGTTTAATGAATAAGGTGAAGGTACAAATTCAGCCTTCACAAGAATCTAATTTGTTCACAACGCGTTGATTTTTATTCCACGCGAACGCTAAAACTAGGTGAGATATCAAGTGATTGCTCCCCTTCTGCTCATTAATTATGTGATTTGATATAATTTTTATTAGACATTTCTTCCTCCGATTAACATCCATAGGACAGATCAAAGTCTTAAAAGATGATCTTCCTTGATTTCTCATTCAAAGCGATATGACTGTGTCGTTATAAAAGTTCGTTTGTTTGTTTCTGCTAAAGTTTGTAATTGTAATCGTTGTACCAATTTTTGTCAAAATGGAAACAAGAATTTCGTTTCCTATTCCTCCAAATATTTTGGACATTACTTTGGCAAGTCTCCCTGTCATGATTGGTTTACTAGCCTCCGTGATGCGATTAAGTGATTATGTTCGTAGTGGATCATTTTTGAAAGCGGCTAATCTGTCACCTCGGTCCGATACCTTTGACTTCATTGTTGGTAAACCTATTTTCAAACGTTGTCTCCGCATTCTTTGAGTTTTTTGTACCAGCTAGATTCTTTTTTCTGCAGTTGGAGGAGGTTCTGCCGGCTCTGTCATCGCAAATCGTCTATCTGAAAATCGAAATATACGCGTCCTTCTATTGGAAGCTGGAGGGGACCCTAACCCATACACTTATATTCCGACCGCTATCCCTAAATTGCAAAATAATCCAGCTACGGATTGGGAATATAAGACTGTTCCGCAGAATAATTGTGCTTACAGACTAGTCAAGCAGGTATGTTTGGCCTGATGTGTACGAATACTAAGGTAGCATATTCTGTAGTGTAAGTAAGTTAATATCTGTAATATGAGTTAGGAAGTTGCATGGCCTCGTGGAAAAGACCTGGGTGGAAGTAGCAACATAAATTTCATGATTTACATGCGCGGAAATCGTAGAGATTTCGACAGATGGGGAGATCACACCAATAGCTCACATTGGCGCTATGAAAATGTGGAAAGATACTTTCGCAAAATGGAGGACTATGATGGACACTGGACAAATAATGGTAATTGTTGTAGAAATAAAACCCGTGAGCTTATTTGCCTATTTCTATTTTATTTTGAATGTAAACTTCCAGGTTATCACAGCAAAGGAGGGCCACTCCGAATTGAAAAGGTCCCGTTCCAACCGGGATTAAATTATGTTTTGGATGCAGCAAAAGAAATGGGCTTTGAAATCAGGGACATGAATGGAGATCAGAAAGAAGGTACTTTTATTATTTGTTGATTAGTTTGTTAAATTATTAGAACAAATTTTGTTCGCATCATAGAATGTACATATTAAATGAACTGTGTGTGTGTGTATGTGTACCAGGATTTTCTCCGTTGGATATGACAATGAAAAGGGGGATGCGATTCGGCACTTTCAGGGCGTATCTTAAGCCTATTTTGCGAAGACGCAACTTGGTTGTACATAGGTACAGCTTTGCGACCAAGGTAGATCACTCCGTAATCCGCATTCATTACATACGTATTTATATCAGACTCAGAATGCATAATATGATTTTAACGGGTTACAGATCCATATTGATGACAATCATCGTGCGACTGGTGTTACCTACTTGAGACACGGGGTTCAGGTATATGCTGAAGCTAGGAAAGAAATAATAGTTTCTGCGGGAGCAGTTAATTCAGCTCAACTTTTGATGCTTTCGGGAATCGGACCAAGAGCTCATTTGATTGAGAATCGAGTAAAATTGATCAAATAAGTCAATAATGAATCTTTATAAACCCTGGGTTAGTGAGAGTTTGCATTTTTAGATACCACCAGTTGTTGACCTTCCAGTGGGACTTAATATGCAAGACCATGTTACAACTGTGATTGGACCCTTCCTTTTGAACCAATCGGCATCCTTGATGCTTCACAGAGATGTCGACGTTGGATCCATGTTTAAACTACTTTCTCGTGGAACTGGTATGAATAAAAGGAATAAAACTCAATCCGAGAACTTTTACATTCGTATATAATTGAATCCGTGCAAAATTACAATAGGACCCCTCACAAGTCCAATGGGTATAATGGGTGTAGGAATGTCGACAACATCTCTAGGCACACCAAACTGGCCCGATATGATGTACACAGTAGCTGGAGTAGGTGTATTTAATGGGTTTCCCAAACTGATAGACGAGCTCTTTAATAGTGGAAACACGGCCGAAATTTTTCTTACCCCGGACCTTGGAAACGATTCGCATTTTGTCCTGATCACACTGGGACTTCCAGAGAGCCGAGGCTATATTCGACTGAACGACAACAACCCTTTTTCTAAGCCTATAATTAACCCTCAATACTTTTCAGATTCTAATGGGCATGACATACAAGCTATGGTTGAAGGGATTGCTTTGATTTTGAATCTGTACGAAAACACCACGTCCCTTCAAAAACTTGGAGCACGTTTATCCAGAGCCCTCCCAGGATGTGAGCAGGAATCTTTTAAAAGTACATCGTATTTTGAGTGTCTGGCTCGGAGTCTAACTCTCTCGCTCTATCACCCATAGTGGGACTTGCTCGATGGGAAACTATGATGATGATAACGCAGTTGTTGATCCGAGATTAAGGTTCAACAAATATTGAACGTTCATTCCCCTTGTATCTTAAAATTGATGGTCTTAACAATAGTCACACATTTATTGGTAATCTTGATAGAGTTAAAGGAGTAAAGGGATTACGGGTAGCGGATACATCTGTAATGCCGTATGTAACAAAGTAAGTTAATTGAGACCACATTGAGAAACAATAGCTTACAACATTTCAGGAACATGAAATCCAACTTAAATTTTTCAGTGCAAATACTAACGCCCCAACAATAGTAATTGGGGAAATTTGTGCCGACATGATCAAAGAAGAATGGAAACTGTCTGATGGAAAATATGGCTAAATGCAAAAATGGACGGCTGAGTGGAAAAAAAGACTTAGCGGGGTTGTTGACACTTGTTGACACCCGATATTTATGACCAATGCAATGTAGCCTTCACGAAGGTAAGTCTCATTTTCATTTACAACGTGAAATAAAGTTAACATATGCGTGAATAAATTTTCCTATTGTAAAGTTTGTTTTCTTGGGTCTGTTTTATCTCACATGCAAATGTATATTTATTTCAGTCTTTCAAGTTTCTCGTATGATATTTTTTTCTATAAATGTTTTGAAGAGTATATGGAAGTATTGGTGAATGGAAAATATTAAAATTCTAGTTACTCTACATATTTTACGTATCTGCGACAATAAATATTAAAATATTTCTAGTATACTCTCTTCACACATATTAGCATACAAGCTGTAATTAAAATCTTTGATCTAAGCCATCTTGTACTCTTTGGTTTAATAGCATATTGTTAGGCCCACCTGAAAATGTTGGCCTGGGTCCTGAAACTCCGGCATTCAGAGCAGCTGCGCCCGCTACAGATTTGTGAATAGGTCCGACGTCTAATGATGCCGCGCCGGACATTGCCTCTGACAGGGATGAACCCCAATTGTAAAATAGTCCACCCTTGGAAATAGCTTTGGTCAGCAGGGCCAAAATGAGGAGAATGAGGATTCCTCCGCCAAATATGATAATGGCCTACAAATAAAAAAAATTAACTTTCAATTTAGTAACAATCTTGGTTTAAAAGGGCAGAAATGGATACGATACGCATTTTATTTTCGATGGCATACCTTTTCAATGAATGGATAAAATACTCCGGTACTTCCACTAACATGTAGGGATTTATATGGTCCAAATCCAAACCCGGGAAATCCTCCAAAGCCTCCTCCAAATCCAGGACTTCCTGGTGGCGGCGGGTAATCATACCCTCCTCCTCCAATGCTTCCTCCAGCGGCAGCCGCGGCAGCAGCTGCATTGGGGTCGATGCCGTTTGACCGTAGGGCCTGGGCTATTTGAGGATTTCCTGCAAGAGTCCTTATCAAATCCGGACTTATACTGGATAAAATGCTGGAAAATGCTTCATGGCCTCCTGCACCAGGATCTCCGCTGGTTGTGTGTACTGTTGTCACCGTTCCCGTTGGACCAGAAGATGTGGTTTGAGTTGTCGTTCCTGCAGACGCCGAACTGTCGCTTTCTTCAACGTGATGATGATGATCCCCATCACCAAACACCGAGCCAGGCAATGAGACTGATAATAACAAGTAGATTATCACAATCTTAAAATTTCCCAAACCCATTTTGCTAAGCTTTACTGAATTAAAACTTTGGAGCAAAGTGTGTGCTCTTGCAAGCGCTCTGGTGAAACGACAGAAGGAAAGTGAGGAAACAAAGGTGCACGATGCATGTCATTCCTGTAGGAAGAGGAATGAGAGGGCAAATACCTCACGAAGTGGAATTAGAACAGTGAACATGGAATGGACATCATAATATATGGGGTTTCAGTAACCATATAAGGTTGACATTTGAATATCATTTGCATCTTCAATTCTGTTCATTTCATTCAAGGTTCATTCCGTTAAACTTGTGTAAGTGCCATCATGTGCCGGTTATGGGCTTGTACATCAGTTAGGATAATTTTCAACTTTCCGAATTCCGCCCTAATGAGCATCATAATAATGATTCCAGAAATATCAGTGTGAACATTTATACACTTGTCTCAAAAATGGTTGAGACTGCCTGCGTCTGGAAGCCGAAGATAAAGAAAGCGGCATGGTTTTTTGGTAAGGGTGTTCCTATATTCCCAATATCCTCATTTGCCTGTAAACACAGTATATTACTTTGCGGAGTGTTCTCTCTCTATTCCGGAGCTCAATTTTATTTTATGCTAGGGTAATCACCGGGCTACGTGCTTGGATTTCTCTCTGTTATTTCATCATTGGCTATGTTTTATGGGTAGAGGATTTAGGATGTAGAGAAATGATGCAAGTATATAGTTTGACTCCACTTAGCACTTGGATATGATGATGATGGTGAGTGTGAGTAAGAGGAAGATGAAGACGGTCCCATGTATGTGCATTTTCCGATACGCATATCAAACTGGATACAAAACAGAAAAAAAACTGTATCCAAAAAGTTTGTATATCTTTTTCTACACACACCAAGAGTATTATTGCACCTATACTATGAACATATGTGATATGAATGAACTCTCTCGTAGTAAGTCAGATGTGAGATGTAATGTATATTCATTCCGAAAACATTTTCCTTCTGTCTGCTGGGATTTCTCCATAAGATATTGTCTCCAACTGTTACCTTATTGTTGTCTAGTCTTGTCGCATGTTCATTATCCTATGAGTACATAGTAAACCACCTTTTTCGTCTTTTCAAAAAGTAGTGGTACACACGCAATAATAGTAACCAGAGTGTGGTTTAATTTGTACTATGTAACCCAGAATTTTACATAATATTTTTACACTGAGCGAATTTCGTAAACGTAAGCCATAGGAATTTCCAGGAAATTTGGTTTTCCAGCAGGTTCTGGTGAGTGTTTTTGTATATAACACAACGGGCAGAGAACTCCAAAATCCCTTTTATATTTTGGAAATTACTTGTTTGAACTCTTTATTGCCCTTAGGAAACTAACTGGATCTCAAACTTCAAACTCGGTCAGCGTCGTATTTCACATCTCAATGCTGTGCATTAATAAAACTTCTCCGTTTACTACTATTCCGAATTACTTGCTTTCCTTCAGTTGTTCTTCATCAGTGGACACGCAATCTCTTCGAGTTGCGATATATGACAGAGAATGGAACTTGCACTAGAACCAAGTTATTCATTGGTTCAAAATACCGTTAATGGCAAAAACTGTTCAGCACAGTGTTGTTGTCGTGGAGTGGGTGTCTTTGGGACAGGTTATTTGTCTCCTGTCACCACCTGGCCTGTTACAAACTTGACCAAAGTCGAAACTAATAATAATAATAATCCAATCCACGCTATCAAATCAAATGAGAAGATTGAATGTGTTCCAGGTAACCATTATGGTCTAGTAGGGAAATGTGATAATGATCTTATTAATGAGAACAATGATAGCCACTGGATTGCCAGAAGCCATCTCAATTTCGCAACGACAATGTGTCCTTTGACTGCCGAGGCGACTTACCACGTTGACACTTATGGCCATGAAGATGCATGTGATGAAACGGGAATTGCTAAATGTCACCTTGTCGTTGCCCAAAGCAGTCTGCTGAATAGGGAAGATTTCCTCAATCATCTTCTATCTTACCATCATCAGCATCAGCCTTCTCGGAGAAACTGTGTAGTGCTGTGAGAACTCCTCCTGTAAACTATATAGAGAAAATATCACAGCGTAAATAAATCCTTAAATGCAGAATGTTTTTCATCTGGAGAGCTACCTTACATAGCCCTTTAAACATTCACTCCGCAAACGATTTCGAAAAATTTGAAAATAACGACTGACTATATTTGCATGTAAACCGTAGAGAGCATAACTCATAACTCGCTGGTGATTTGTGTTAAAAATACTTTGTTCACGCTCATTCTTTTCTGTGAGTTAAAAGAATCAGAAGGCTTTTATTTACAAACTGTTCGAGTCTATAATTTGACTGACGCAATATACGATAAGAGCTTATGTATACGTAGAATTATATTGTGCAAGATTTTTTTTACTATAATTGGATACGGTGCTAGCTGCTAACACCGTTTGAGTTTGTTTGTGCTAACACGTCGAATATAATTCTTAATTACTAAAGTTTCGCCAGGTATTTTTTTACTTAATTGGTACTGATTCGCCGTGCATTACATTTCATTTCAAAATGGTGAAGGAAAAACCGAATTCTACACGAATTTATGACAATGAAGGCTATCGTCAACGAGCTGCGTGCTTGTGTGTCAAGGATGAATCTGAGGCTGAGGTGAGATGTACCGACTGACCATGTAAAATTGTGAGTGTGCGTTAGCGTTGACTTTTAGCATGTAAAAAGTAATGAATTAAAACGTGTACTTTTATTTTATGCAGATATTGTTGGTGACATCTTCGAGTCACACAGATCAATGGATAGTGCCTGGAGGCGGCCTTGAGCCAGAGGAAACCAGCGATGTTGCTGCACTTCGAGAAGTGATTGAAGAAGCAGGCGTGCACGGAAGAATAGAAAGATTTCTGGGCACTTTTCAGGTATTTAAAAAAAAGTTTAACGGTAGAAGGAAGATGAAGTGGCATAATAATGATTGTGATTTATCATAACATAATTTTGGCAGAATGAAGAGCGGAAACATCGTACCGCTGTATATGTACTGATAGTGACTGAAGAGTTGCCGGAATGGGAAGACTCCAAAGCTATAGGTTGGTTACCTACTGAGTTTAAATCCGATAACGGCTGAAAATTTAATTCATAGTATTCTCGTGTTAATTTACCCAGGCCGAAGAAGAAAGTGGTTCACTTTTGAAGAAGCAATGGAGCAATTGGCAGCAAATAAGCCAGTGCAAATGGACTATCTTGAGCATTTACGGCCCCATAAAAAGGTAGGTATATACTCTCATCTTTACACAAAGTTTTCAATAAACATAATAGTAAAACTTTGTGTGCTTTATCAACAGCGAAATCATCAGACTGACAACGGCACATCACCATGTTGAACAAGGGTAATAAAGCACGAAATGAAACTCTAAACGTAACATTGTCTGTCGGTTGTGTTTGAATATTTCAAAAGCATTTATTATTGTAATAGATTTTAGTATTAATCAAGTTTGTGTACCAATTTATTGTTGTACAGTTTTTAACAAATTATTTTTTCGATTCTGTTATAATAATCATAATCATGAATGATATGATGTATAAACCTCGATCATTCGTTGTAATAGTGTTCTTACTATTAGTGGCATAAAAACATTTGAGATTTATTTAATCATTATATAAGCTATACTTGAATCAATGCAATGTATATGACATGGGTTTTATTACAAGTCTTTTTTCCTGCCATTAGTTATTTTGCCACTACAATTTTAAAAACAATACGAATACCATGCGAGTTGTGAACAAATATGCATTTAAATAAGCTAGCTCTTGTCTTTTTATTTATAAAATAAAAACATAAGTGCAGACGAATTTACATTATTATGATTACAAATTTAAAAAGAAAAAACTTGATCGATTTGTCATCAGCCAAATTGACAGATTTAATAAATATTACTTTATTACTAAATAAAAACATGCAATTTAAATTAAATTATTTTAAAGCAAGCATTCCGTGTCCGCCAAATATTCCGAGCACTATACATTTCAATCAGTTAACGAAATACATTACAATCCGAATAATAAATATAACACGGGCAAATAAATTCATTGCTTGAGCCTTTGAAATTGTGTACCAATGAGATGAGTCAATATTTCCCTGTGCAGTTGCTCGCTCACCTGAAATCTTAGAAATATTAGGATCCATTTCGCGTGCATCCCATAACGTGTTAATTGGTGCGTGAATGTATCGATTTTACATAACTACTCGCGTGTTGGGATTTAAAATTAAAACATCTTATGCCTGGTCTGTTCGTGAACTATTTATCAACAACGATCTTCATCAAGCACTTCATATAGCAAGCAAAGTAATAGGAAATGGACTGTTGGTGGCAACTTTTTTGGCCAATAAATAACGCTGACATGTTTGCCATCCAAACTGTGGAAGTTGAATTACATTTAGTAAAGATTAAAAAGATGGCAGATTAAGTAAACGGTAATTTGTTGAAAACTTAATCGATTTCCGAACGCAATTCATCATATTTTATATAATAAAAAATATACGTTAATAATTTTTCACTCTGCAAACCTACAAAATAAACACAATATATTATATTATAGTATCAGTCGACTTGGACCTATTGGGACAGCTACTAAACGAAATATGTTTGGCTTTAGATTAGTATACTTTTATCTTAAAGTTTATTTCCTGAAAATGAAATTATTATGATTTCGTATTCACGCAACTCAACTCCTTAAAATCTACTGCGGCGATACACAAGTTGATTTCATATATTTATTAGAGAAACACTTTTACTACATAACCTATGATTATATAGTAGCGCAAAAATCAATTCGTATCATTCTAATCAATAAAAAATCTCTGCATTTGTTGTACAAGTAAGTATTCATTCCCCTATCATCAGTCATCATCTGTATCAGATGGAATGCATAAGAGATTGATATTACATAAAATGCATTGTTAATTGTAACGTGCACTTTAAGCATAATCGTTAAATGTACGTACATATACTCGCTTGACGTTTTCCCTGCCTTTTCTACCAAATGCTGCGGTACACACTTGGCTGCATTTCCCTTGCTGACCTATCAAAATATTATTATTGTTATTATTATTGAATTTTACAATACAATGCGAGTAGTTAATATGATTACTCGAACGTGACATAAGACAGGTAGTTGTTGCTCATGTACGTACACTGTGTTAACCCTTGCATTCCTTACTTTATAAGTTATAAAAGAGCCTTGCCGACACCGACACGACCCATGGACACGACTACTGACTGACTGACTGAGATGATAGAAAGTCCACAAATAATCCATTCATTTCACATCCCCATCCTCATCCATTTACACAATTACATTTTTGTACAAATAATTTAGACCAGACCACCTTCTCTAGTTTAAGCAGCGTTCAACTCGCTGCTCTCTTCGATACAGCATGTAAAAGATGCCTGCAAAAACATGCCGTTTAAAAATGTTATAATAGCAAGGGTGATCTACTATTTTACTTTGTTGTTTTGCATCGTTGCCTTGAATTGGCATCATACCCTCTGTGCGCCCACCCTCTCTGCCTGCGCTGGTTGCGTGATACACCTTTTTGTGATACTATCCTAAAATCTATTTAGAAAGCGAATTTGGAGTTGAAACTAGAAGAAAAAAAGTGAATCTTCGGTGCAATAAATATATATATGTAGTTATCATCGTTTACCAACGAATTATAGTATATGAGTAGAACACACGTTTAATGAATACCTAAGTCTTGAGAGGAACTTTGAAGTGGTCAGTAGTGCTCAAATGCTCACATAATAGCCACAATTACCAATTATCAATGCTTATTAGCCGGAGTAACTTCACTAGTGGATAATTTTAAATAACAGTATTTTTCTTTAAAATGTTTCAATTACTAAGACTGATAAGGATTCCTACCCAAGTCATCACCCTTTTGGTGGCGTTTGGGCCGATATTTGTCGTGAAAATTGCATGGTATCAGCAATTTTTGGATTTCATGTTTACCACTTCCTTTGTCTACAATCCGTTGAAACCAGAAGTGTTTGATTTTATTATTGGTAATGCCCAACAACATCTCACTTAAGTTTATATCATGGAAAAGTGACGGTATGTACTATATATATTTCCTGTGCATATTTCCTAGTGGGTGGTGGATCCGCAGGATCTGTTTTAGCAGCCAGATTAAGTGAAAAGTTTGAAGTACTTCTGCTAGAAGCTGGAGGAGATCCCCATCCATTTTCCTACATTCCGGTGTCCGGTCCACTTTTGTTGAGTCAACCCATTGTAGACTGGCAGTATAAGACGGAACCACTTAACAATTCTGGATTTGCATTTGCTGAGCAGGTTTGTTGCATTCTACTTTGGGTGATGCCAATTCAATTATGTCAGAGATTAAATAAGCTATAATATTATGCATTATTAAATTCAAGCGAATGCCATGGCCAAGAGCCAGAGCGCTCGGTGGCTGTTCGAACAACAACTGGATGCAATACATGAGAGGAAATCCTAACGATTTTGACAATTGGGCGAATATCACGGGTAATTGTGTACAAATTGTCAAGCACTACTGTGATAGACTTTTTTGTAATTATAGTACGACATTTTAGGGGATGATAGGTGGAGCTACAAAGCTGTCTTAAAGTTTTTCCGTAGACTGGAGGATTACAATGGTCATTGGAAAGGGAGCGGTAATTGGATAAAATAAAAAAAGAAAATTATTACCCAAAAACCCAATTAAAGTTAGAATATTCGGACATACTGTTTCAGAGGAATTTCACGGCTACGGTGGACCTATGAGTATTGAGGGTATTTCCTATAAACCTGCTTTAAAGTACTGGATTGCGGCTGCGGAGGAGCTGGGTTTTCAGACAACGCACGACCCTAATGCAGTACAAATACAAGGTTTGAAAAACAAACAAGTATTCTCTACGGTTTACGGAAGGCCTCGTCGACTAAATTCCTAAATTATTTATTGAAGGATTTGGCCCATTTGATGTCACTCAGAAACGTGGTTTACGTTTTGGAACATATAGAGGCTACATTCTGCCAAATCTTTTAAATGGGAATCTTAAAATTCGTAGATTTGCATACGCCACTAAGGTATTGTACCACCGGCTTATTAGTGATGATATATTGTATACTATAAAGTTTAGTTCAGTCATTCAGTTGGTCACTTGCCACATTATTTATTTCATTAAGATTCACTTCGATGATGAACTGAAAACGACTGGGGTGTCTTATTTGCATCATGGTGTGCCAAAGTTTGCCGGAGTGAGGAAAGAAGTTATTGTCAGTGGAGGAGCAATTAATAGTCCTCAGCTACTCATGCTTTCCGGTATTGGACCAGCTGAACATTTAAAGGAGATTGGAGTAAGGAGACTTTTACTAATCGTCAATCATAGTACACTATTCTAGTTTTACGAATATCTACGGTGTGAAGTGTAGTCTGCCTGGATAAATGTATATGAACCTTAATCTATGGTTTACTAACAACATTGCAAAACGCTCCTCCTTCTTAAGATAAAACCCCTTGTGGATCTCCCGGTTGGAAAAAATCTCCAAGATCACGTCTCCGCGCTAGCCTCATTTGAAATGGACTCAGCCCTATCTTGGCTTCCAGAAAGAGATCTAACAGTGGATACACTTGTGGATTTCGTATTGAATGGACAAGGTCCTCTGACTGCAACCGTTGGGCTAGGCGGTTATGGTTTAATATCTACGAAAAGAGTTTCACCAGACTGGCCAGACGTGTTTTTCATCCAAGCCCCTTTCGGAAACTTCCGGGATTACGGAAAGCTTCAGGACATGCTGGGAGTAGGGAATTACGTAACCGATTTTTGGAATAGATGGCTAACACCCACTGCACCAATTGACCACCATATGGTCTACGTTCTTCTCGGACGTCCAAAAAGCCGTGGGTATATTAAATTAGCAGATGCCAACCCCATG